>WBNM01044901.1:0-38169 GCA_013399055.1 Ramphastos sulfuratus | reverse complement strand
TGTATAGGCTTTTTTTTTTTTTTTTTTTTTTGGGGAGCTGAGCTGAAGAACCTAATATTCTGGATTTTGTTTCTAGGGCAACAATAGTTTCATTGGAAGACTTTGAACAAAGGCTGAACCAAGCTATTGAGAGAAATGCCTTTTTAGAAAGTGAACTGGATGACAAGGAGTCCCTGCTAGTTTCTGTACAGAGATTAAAGGATGAAGCAAGAGGTAATGGCTGGCTTGATGACTTGTGTGGCTTTGTATGTTGTTGGCCTCCTGCCAGAGAGCAAGGCTCATGTTTAGAGAGAGCCTCAGGTCATGAGACCTGAGATGGATGTGTAATGTAAGCTCTGGGTCTTCTCTGTCCTTTGTATGCCCAGGGTAGCTCAGAGGGAAAATTTCCTCATGTAGGGCCAAAGGAATGTCAGATTGGTTGGGAATTTTTAACACAGGTGAGTACAAAACTGCTGTGTTCTGCATGTTGAGGAAGTGTGCTTCAGAAGTTCCCCCTCACTGTGGCTCTGTGCCTTGCAGAGGAAGGAAGAGCACAGGAGATGTCAGGGGGATGCCTGCTGAGTGGTTACATAACTGCCTCTGACCTGCCTCTCTGCTGGGCTTCCTCTGAACCTCTTGGAAATTGCCTGGTTTACTTAAGGTATTCCAGGAGGGACTATGGGATAGAGAGAGACCTTCAGGATCATGTTCTCTGATGACACAGATTAGTAGGGGTGGGAAGGGACCTCTGGAGATCATCCAGTCCAACCCCTGCTAAAGCAGGGCACCCACAGCAGCTTGCCCAGCAGCACAATGCCCAGCTGGGCTTGGAAGCTCTCCAGAGAAGGAGACTCCACAGCCTCTCTGGGCAGCCTGCTCCAGGCCTCCAGCACCCTCCCAACAAAGAAGCTCTACCTCCTGGGTTCCAGTCTGTTCCCCTTGTCCTGTCACTGGGCACCACTGCCAAGAGTCTTGGCCCCATCCTCTTGCCCCTTGCCCTTTAGATATTGATCAGCATTGAGAAGATCCTCAAATGTGATGTGATCAAGGACCTCCTCAGTGTGTTTCATGCTGGGGAAGCATTTTTTTAATGGTTGATGGAAACTGATCTCTTTAATAGTGGGGGCAATGTGCAATATAGTGCAGGCATCAGGGGTGACTGCAAAGCTTCCTAAAAGAATTCCTCACCCTGGGGCCTAGACCTGAGTCTAAGTCACACACCAACAGGCTGTGGCTTTCTTCTTCTCCTTTGTGATCCTCTTTGAACCAAAGAATTGAAAACCTCTGTTGGAAGCAGAGAGTTCTTATAATAAACATGAAAAGTTAAATTGAACATTTCAAAGAATCCTTGAATGGTTTGGATTGGAATGAACCTTTAAAGTTCCAACCCCCCCTGCCATGGGCAGGGACACCTCCCAGCAGCCTAGGTTGCTTAAGGCTTCATCCAACCTGGCTTTGAACTCCTGCAGGGAGGAGACATCCAAAACTAAACCTGGACAACCTGTTCCAGTGTCTCACCACCCTCATAGTGAAGAACTCTTTGTCTCCACCTTAGGAAGCTTTGCCTTCTCAAACAAGGCATTCATAGGATTTTCCTCATCCCCAGGTTCTTTCCCTGAGTTTTGGGCTACCCAGCCTCTCCAGTTTGCTCTTTTTACTTAAGTCATCAAGAAGCTGCATACCACCCTTTGGCCACTTTGGACCACTGTGGATTATTAACTGGAAGAATAATGTGGGGAGTTGGAAACTTGGGAAGAGGTCATTCCTCCCTTTTCCAACCTGTGTGTGAGCAGGAGCTGGCCACAGTTTGTCAGGAGTTTGTGGCATACTGTCCATGGCCTGGCTCTTCAGACTAGGGGGGAAGACACTGAGGCTCAGTGTCCTGCTGTGGGACCATGCAGCCCTGGCCTGAGAGGTCTCTGCTGCCTCTCAGCTGAAACAGGAGCTGATGGTCCTGGGCTGGGACTGCTCTGACGTGGGAGGGTTCTCACTGCTGGAGAAAGCCAGCAGCATGCAATGAACGTTGTAAGCTGTCTTCTCCTGCCTCCCAAATGATTAAAAGTGTGTTTGTTAGAGGAACTGCTGCCTGCTAGAGGAGCTGATCACCCAGAGGTGTGTTCTTCTCCCCTGAACCCTCAGACTTACGGCAGGAGTTAGCGGTACGGGAGAGGCAACAAGAAGTCACCCGGAAGTCAGCACCCAGTTCTCCGACTCTAGACTGTGAGAAGATGGACTCAGCTGTCCAAGCATCTCTGTCTTTGCCAGCCACACCTGTTGGGAAAGGATCAGAGAACAGTTTTCCTTCCCCAAAAGGTAGGAGTTGTTCATAGAATCTCTCTCCAGTTGTTTGGGCAGCCCCTTCAGCTGCTACCAAACCATTTCAGACTGGGTGCTTGTTGGGGAGCTGGAGGCAAATGTAGATCCTCCAGGCAGTGCGTAAGGGGTGTTTGGATCCTGGGACAGCACAGGGACATTGAACAGGAATAATGAGCAAGTAGCCTGGAAAAGGAGGACCATGAAGCTTAGATGCAGCTTTGGAGGGACAGGGAAGTAGAGCACTGAGGACATCTGGGATTGCAGGAAGTGCAGCCACTGCTAGTTCTGCTTAAATCTGGAGCAGCACAGGTGAGGAACTGCTGGGCAGCAATTCCAAGAGTCTAGGCTGCCTCTGTTAGCATCCATGCTTTGCAGGGGGCCTCTTTGCTCTGTGAGGTAACAACACAGTCCCCTTCCCCATCTGGAAGGCTGTGCACAGTCACAAGGATTAATACATTATTTTCCAAATTAGAGTAGATGCCAGAGGAGGCTCTGGCTGGATTAAATGAATCATGGGCAGCAGCCTTGCAGATGGAGAGTGCCTGCACTCTGCCTGCAGAGAGGCGAAGAGAGCAGTGGGCAAGAGCTGTTTTCCCGTGGCTCATGTGTGTGGTGCTGGGGGCTGAGCACAGGAACAGTCAGTGGCAGGATGTTAGATTCACCTTTCCATGCAGAAGTGATTTCAATTTAATGATCAAAAAATAAAAAGAGAACCATGGAGGAGTGGAGTGTAACAGAACCTGTCTGTGTTTGCAGCTATACCAAATGGCTTTGGCACCAGCCCCCTTACTCCTTCAGCCAGAATATCTGCACTCAACATTGTGGGAGATCTGCTGCGAAAAGTGGGGGTGAGTGCTCCCTGCCATGGCCTCCCTGCCCCAGTGCGGTGCCATGGCCTCCCTGTGCAGCCTCCTTGCCACAGCCTCCTTGCCCCGGCACAGTGCCACAGTCTCCCTGCCTGGGCTCCCTGCTGCAACCTCCCTGCCCCGGTGTGGTGCCACGGCCTCTCTGCACAGCCTCCCTGCTGTGGCCTCCCTGCCCTGGTGTAGTGCTGTGATCTCCCTGCCCAGGCTCCCTGCTGCAGCCTCCCTGCCCAGGTGCAGTGCCATGGCCTCCCTGCCCTGGCACGGTGACGCAGCCTTCCTGACGTGGCCTCCCTGCCCTGGCATGGTGCCACAACCTACCTGCCCAGCCTCCCTGCCCCAGCGTAGTGCCACGGCCTCCCTGCCCCGGTGTGGTGCCGTAGCCTCCCTGCCCAGGGTCCCTGCTCCAGCTCCCTGCCATGGCCTCTCCATGCTGCTGTCATGGAGCTTCACAAGTCCTTGGCCTGTGTGGAGCAGAATCAGAGTATCAAAGAATGGTTTGGGCTGGAAGCGTCCAGAGGTCATCCAGTGCAACCCCTCGGCAGTCAGGAAGGACATCCTGCGCTAGATCAGGTTGCTCAGAGCCTTGTTGAGACTCACCTTGAGTATCTCCAGGGCTGGAGGCTCAACTACCTCCCTGGGCAAGCTGTTGCAGTGTTCCCCCCAGGCTGGTGGTGTATGTGCTGTGGCTCCCAAGTCATCCCCTTGCAATGTTTAGTGTGTGGGAATGTATTTGTTTTTAATGATCTCGATTCGTAAAGTGCCTTCCCAAGGTTCTGATGCCAGCTTTAGGTGATGAAATTCATCTATGGAGTAAAAGGGTTCTCAAGCACTTTGGGGTATGGTGGTAGACACTGTCACATGCTTGTTCTCAAGTGGCTCCTGCACCTTCCTCCCTGGTGAGGCCAAGCTGCAGAGCTGGACCTCAGCCCCTGGGCACCTGCTGCACAGTCACTGTGTCTCATGGAAAGGGAGCTGAGATCACACTGACAGTGTCTCTTCACAGCCCTGGGCAGGTCTGCAGCAGGTGCTGAGTGGGAAAACATCTCCAGACCTTTGAGAAGAAAGTGAGAAATCAGGAGAAAGCCAAACATTCCCATCTGTAGCTGATGGGGAAGTGAAATGCGTGAGCCCTTAAAGGGATTAGCACTGCAAGCAGGGAAGAAGTGCTTCAAACATCTGTCAGGGTGGGCTTGGATGCCAGGCTTCCCAGCTGAGTGAAGACATGATTCTGAGATGCTTCTTGAGGTCCCTCAGAGGTCAGTGCTGTGAGTGGCAGCCTGGGTAACCTGGGTGTCTGGCCTGGGGTGCAGCCTTTCCTCTGTCTCCTGTGGTTAGTGTCAGGGAGGAGCTGCAGCAGGGACAGTTGTTTCAGCAGGCTTTGGCATCCAGAGTTCCCTCGGTGCTGGCATCTGCAGCCAGTGTGGTTGGTTTGAAAGGGCAGCAGGAGGGCTGGGGGTTAGGGAGTGACATGTTGAAAATGGGATCATTGTGAGTAAGAGTCTGCAGGGGATTTAGGGAGCTTAATCACAATCCTGGGTGATTACTCTGCAGGGACAGGAAGTGCCAAATAAGCAATGCTGGCTTCCCAGCCTGCTCCCAGACACACGCCTGGCCACAGGGACAGCATTCCAGCTCAGGCACTTGGGCAGGGACAATTACAGCCTGCTGAGGATGTCTCTGGGCTTGGATACTCAGAGGATGCCTCATCCCAAGCCCTTAGACTCCCTTTGTCTGCAGGAAGGCTTGTGCCATGTCGAAGGGACCCTCAAAGGTCAGCTTGTCCAACCCCACTGCAGTCAGCAGCATTATCTCCAACTAGATCAGGTTGTTCAGGGCCCCAGGCAGTCTGACCTTGGATGTCTCCAGGGATGAGGCCTCAACCATATCTCTGGGCAGCCTGTTCCAGTGTTTCACCACTCTCATCGTGCAGACCTTCCTCTCGATGTCCAGCCCAGCTGTGTCCTGCTCCAGTTTCAAACCATTGCCCTCATCCTATCCCCACAGACCCTTCTGAATAGTCCCTCCCCAGCCTTCCTGTAGGTCTCCTTCAGGTACTGGAAGGCTGCTCTAGGGTCTCCTTGGAGCCTTCTCTTCTCCAGCCTGAACAGCCCCAACTCCCTCAGCCTGTCCTGATCATCTTTGTGGTACTTCTCTGGCCCCTCTCCAGCAGGTCCATGTCCTTCTTGTGTTTGGGGGCCCCCCCATAGCTAGACACAGCCCTTCAGGTGAGGTCTGACCAGAGCAGAGGGGCAGGATCCCCTCTCTCCATCTCTGGCCACGTTGCTTGGAAGCAGCCCAGACTGCCCTTGGCCTTCTGGGGTGCCAGTGCCCATTGCTAGCTCCTGCCCAGCTTCCCACCCATCAGCACCCCAACTCCTCCTCTGCAGCCTGTTCTCAATCTCATGACCCTCAACCTGTAATGATATTGAGGAGTTGGCTTCCTTATTTTAGGTAATTAACAGAGAGTTGCTAGGTTCTGAAATCAGAGCCCTAATGGGCCTGTGTCCAGCAGCTCCTTGGTTGGTTCCCTTTGTGGCTGGGGGACAGGAAATTGCAGCTTTGGCCCTGTTGAGGTTTTGCAGGAGGAGCTGACACTGGGGTCCTGTCACGGTGACCCTGGGGTCATGGCTAAGCCTGAACCTGAGCAGCACAATGCTTTTCTCTTGGTGGCATTACTTTTTTGGGGATGTAATTGGTTTCCCTTTCCCTTTCACAGGCCTTAGAATCCAAATTAGCTGCTTGCAGGAACTTTGCCAAGGACCAGGCGTCGCGGAAGTCCTACATTGCAGGGAACGTCGGCAGCAGTGTGATGAGCACCAACGGCACCAAGTACCCTCACCCTGGCCACACCTCTTTCTTTGACAAAGGGTAAGCAAGGACCTGGGTTTGCCCTGAAGGGGAAGTGTGTTTCAGGAGCCTGCTTGGAGCAGAAGCTCTTTTTGGCTTTCTTTTAGCCCCCAGGCTGTTGGAGGCCTGGAGCAGACCTGGAGAGGCTGTGGAGTCTGCTTCCGTGGAGAGCTTCCAAGCCCAGCTGGGCATTGTGATCCTGGGCAAGCTGCTGTGGGTGCTGTGCTTTAGCAGGGAGTGGGACTGGATGATCTCCAGAGATCCCTTCCAACTCCACCCCACTGGGATTCTGGGACATGTAGGAGGGAAGACCTGAAGAAAAATCTGGAGAAAATGTGTCCGCCTCTTTGTGTGCCTGCTAGGGAGTTGCTCAGGGAAGTTCTCAGGCTGGGAATGTTGCCCTGAGGGAGCCTTGCTTGCTGAGCTGTGGGTGAAGCTGTGTGGAGCAGGGAGGGCTGTCTGCTGTGGCTGTGTGGAGCAGGGAGGGCTGTCTGCTGTGGCTGTGTGGCTTCCCACCAAGAATTTGGTGGCAATCTTAACCAGGGGGGCTTCAGGAACTGTAGTACGAGGGAAGGTCTCCATGTGTGCCAAGAAGTGGTTAAAGACTGACCAGTGCTTTAGCAGTGGGGTTGGACTAGATAATTCCCAAAGGTCCCTTCCAACCCCCACCCTGCTGAGGGGATTCTGGGATTCACAGATTTCACCCTCTAGAACAAATAATTTGTGGAGCCACAATCCATAGGGGACAGGGAAGGTGGCAGAGCTGTCACAGCTCCTGGTGACTCCTGCGTGGGGGAGCACATCAGCCTCAGATCTGGAGCTCCCCTGGGTGAAAGCAGCTGAGTGCAGGCAGCAGATGCCCTCCTGGAAGGCAGTGCCCTGCTTGCTCCACTTCCCCCTCTGTTAGGGGAACACAAACGTCATTGGTGGTGCAATTCTGGCTGGGATGGAGGCAGCTGCCTGCCTGCTGCCCCTGCTCTGCGTCAGCCGCGGAGCCGGAACTGCTTCCGCAGCTACCCAACGTGTGCCCTGTGGCTCCCCTGTGGTCACAGCTTCCTCTGGGGAGACTGGGAGGTGTTTCCCACGGGCCCTCGTGGGTGTGTGAGGAGCCCTGAAGAGCAGGGTGGAAGTAGAGCTCTGCTCCAGCTGGTTGGTGTGCCTAGGCAAAGCGCTCTCCAGCCTCCCTGCACAGTGAGGATCTTCCCTGCAAAGCTCAGGCCAGTGCAGTGTGATGTTAATGCTCTGCACACCCTCAATCCAGACTGTGCTTTAGAGCATGAAAGAAGCTGTTGCCACCATGAAGAGTGCCATAGATGGAGCAGACAAAGAAGAATGACTGTAGGAAGCTCAGCCTGAGCTGACTCTCGTTGCTATGTGGGTAGCAGAGTGAGCTGCAACTTAGAAACTGGCATCTGGGATTCTCAGAGCCACTGCTGTCTGCTGCTTTTGGAAAGGAAGAGTTCAGAGCCTTAAAGTCAGGGCTCTGTGGGAACTGCTCAGGTTTTTGGGTTGCCTGTGCCCTGCCAGGCTACCAGAGGCCTGGGCATCCCCCCAGCAGTGCTCACTCTTGCTACATCTCGGGTTCAAGCTGAGATTAAAGCTGTTCTTAGGAGGCAGCCTGGCTATATCGAGTGGTGATGAATAAGCTGATTGCTGTGGGGGGTGGGGGTCACTTTTAATTATCCAGCTTGTCATCAGGCTTCTTATCTGGGCTGGCTGCCTGGGGGGGGCTGCAGAAGGCTTAGAAACCCAACCCTCTGAAAGGGAACTTCTGCAGCAGGGCTGGGAGAGATCAGTGGGTTGGGAAGGGAGGTGGCAATGACTGGTCTGTTTGTTGCAAATCGTTAAGGGATCCCTTCATGGCTCTGCTGTCCTCCCCTTCTCCTCTGCACCTTCCTATGCTACCCACAGCAGGGTGCTCCACACCTCTCCTCTTAGAGCAGCCCTCCACTACCTGAAGGGATCTATGAGATAGCTGGGGAGGGGCTTTTGACAAGGGCTGGGAGTGCTAGGACAAGGGGTAGGGGCTTTGAGCTAGGAGAGGGGAGATTGAGACTGGAGATGAGGAAGAAATTGTTGAGACTGAGGGTGGGGAGACACTGGCACAGGTTGCCCAGAGAGGTTGTGACTGCCCCCTCCCTGGAGGTGTTGAAGGCCAGGCTGGATGAGGCCTTGAGCAGCCTGGGCTGGTGGGAGGTGTCCCGGCCCATGGCAGGGGGGTGGATCTTTAAGGTCCCGTCCAACCCAACCCGTTCTGTGATTCTTGCATGGACTCCTGCTCTGCCTTGCAGCCCCACTGAGGTCTGTACACAGCAGGGCTGGGCTGGGTGTCTGTGCTCTGTACAACCTCTGCAGTGCCATCCATGCCTGTGAGCTACACCAAGCTGGCAGCTGAATGACACCACCCATGGTGCCTGCAGGTTGTGACAGCCACTGAGCTCCCAGCCCTGCTGGCACCTGGCTGGCAGGCACTGGGTCTGTGGTGGCTGGCCAGGAGGGACTGAGTTGAGACAAGCTCTTTCCTCTGCCCTCTCTCCTTTCTCCCCAGCTCTTCTACTCTCCTCCCTGCTCCTAGTTGTTGAGTGAGCCTGAAACAGCCACGTGTGAGTGCAGAGCTGATCTGCTGCTGCAGGAACAGCTGGCTGCTGGGTGCTGAGGTTGGGAAGAGATGACTCAGCCACATCCTTACAGTTCCATCTCCTTCCCTTCCTCTGCCATCTCCTCACAGAGTCTTTGGGTCTCCATCTCCCATCACACAGCAGCTCTGTGCTGGCTGAGTGGAGCTGGGCAGCTGAAGGCTGGTGTGGGTAGCATGGCTTTAGGGGAGGCTCAGGGGACAGCTGGGCTTGGAGCAAAGCCTTGCTGGAGAACTGGCAAAGCTGGGACTTGGTGACTGGAAAGCTCAGCAATGCCTGGTGTAGGAGCAGCCTTCAGGAACATGCTCTTGCTGTCCAGATGCCAGGGCCTGGCAGAGCAGTACCTGAGGATCTTCCCAGATACTTGGGGTTTGCTGTGGTAATTGTTTTTAATTGCTTATTGACTTCCATCTGTGGCTCTGACCTTGATGGGCTCCACAGATGCCTGGCACTGGAACAGCAGAGCTGAGCCAGCTGTGAGCCAGCCTGGGGTGTTTGGGGCATGAACTCCTTGTTCACTGCTTCCTGCACTCTCTGATATCTGGGTTTAGGTTATGTTTGTGGATCTGTAGGTCTTGGTTGTAATAACAAACCAAGCTGGAGTCTGAGAAGCAACTCTGCTTGCAGTCTGCCAGCAGCCCCTTGAAGCATGGAGGTGTTTTTACACCTGTGGGGGCACTGCTGTCCCCACACCAGGCTGTCAAATCAGCTGTTCTGTTCCCTGGTCCACTTCAGAACTCAGGTTCCCTGGCAGAGGAGGAGCTGTGGGTGCCTGAGGTGCAGTTCAGTAACCCCAGGGCCTGCAGGCTGCTTCGCAGTGCACTGCTGGGCCCTGGGCCAGGCCTGCAGAGCAGGGAGCAAAGAGGAGAGAGGCTCTGCTGAGCTTCAGTTAACCACCTCTGCTGTGTCCCAGGCCTGGCAGGCAGGGTTGTGCCCCAGGATGTGATTTCTGTGTGCATAAACTGTTTGCCTTTCTCTCCCCCAGGCGGGACAAGGTTATGTTCCCCACCCTGGTCATGGGTAATGAACTCCTTTGCACTGATAGCTGCATGCCTCTAACAGGGGCTTGGGGGCAGAGCTGGTGTGGTTCTGCTAACTGCATGAAGGACTTCTCTCAGTCCATCATCACAGCCTGACCTATCTTCTCCCTATCTCCTCACTTCAGATAAACTTCTCTGGTGCTGTGGCCTGTTGCAAGCATGGGATGGAGTACTGCTTGCCTTCCTGGGCTGATTAACCTCAGGGACCTGCATGGTGGTGATTGATTGGGGCACATCAGATCCAGGAGGAATTACAGAACCATGGAATGGTTTGGGTGGGAAGGGACCTTTCAAGCTCATCCAGTCCAAGCCCCTGCAGTCACTGAGGACATCCCCAACTAGAGCAGGCTGTTCACAGCCCCAAACAACCTGACCTGCAGTGGTTCCAGGGATGCAGCATCTCCCACCTCTCTGGCCAATCTGGGCCAGACTCTCACCACCCTCAGCATAAAAAATATCCCCTTTTTAGTTTGGACCCAACCCACTTGTCCTGTCAGAGCAGGCCCTGCTCAGAAGTCAGTGTCACTGCTGTCACTTCAGTTCCTGCTGAAGTCAGTTTGCCCTGTGGCTATGTTTTTCCTTCAGCTGTTTTTGGCTCTCTCTTGCTGAGCTTTGTTGCCCTGGTTCTGGTTAATGGGAAAGCAAACAAAGGCACAGATGTGCTGGAAGCTGGCCAGGAAGCAGAAGGAGAGGCCAGCTTGGTCTGAAGCTATGGAGAGAGACAGCAGGGCTCAGTGTCCCCATCCCCTCAGGCACCCAGAGGGGCAGGCTGTGCAGGTACTGTGGTCACAGGCTCTGTGGAGGGCATCCTGTGGCACAGGGAGTGACTGAAGGTCAGACTAGTCCCATCCCCTGCCTCCCGAGGGAGCATGGAGGTTTGCCTGTGCTGCCAGGAAGTGCAGGTCCCTCCCAGCCTCAGCCTTGTCCCCATCCTTCTCCATGCAGCTCTGTGCTGGGTATTCCCCAACCTCCTTGTGCTGTTCCTGCTCCTGGGGAGAGTAAGTGGCATGCTCTAAAGCCTGGAAGTGCCTTTCCCTCTTGTTTTCTTGTGGGGCCACTCTCCAAATACGCATTGTCCACATCCACTTACTCCTCAGGCTGGGCTGTTCAGCTGCAGGAGATCCACAGACTTGGAGAATGCATTGGGTTGGAAGGGACCTTAAAGATGACCCAGTTCCAACTCCCTGCCATGGGCAGGGACACCTCCCACCAGCCCAGGCTGCTCATCCAACCTGGCTTTGAAACACCTCCAGGGAGGAGACAACCACAGCCTCCCTGGGCAACCTGTGCCAGTGTCTCCCCACCCTCAGTCTCAACAATTTCTTCCTCATCTCCAGTCTCACTCTCCCCTCTCCCAGCTCAAAGCCATTGTCTCTCATCCTGGCACTCCCAGCCCTTGTCAAAAGTCCCTCCCCAGCTCTCCTGTAGCCCTTCCAGGTATGGGAAGACTGCTCTGAGGTCTCCCTTTCTGCTGAGGTGTTGGTGGATAGTTGAGGAAGTCTTGGAGCTAATGTGCTAAGTGCAGAGTACAGCTTGAAATGCAGTTTGAGTCCAGATCTACCTTTAGCAATCAGGGCAGAGGGTGGCTGGAAATGGGCACAAAGGCCATGCTGCTGCAGGGACAGGCAGTGGGAAGCATCCACCAGGAACAGCTGCTGGGCTCATTTGCAACAGGGAATGGAGCTTTTGGCTGCATTTGGAGCACCAGAGCCTAGTTTCTCAGCAAGCCCAGAGCAAGGGCACCACGGGGGCCTCACAGAGCATGTTGAGTGAGGTCTGAGGGCCAGGGAGGCACGGCAGAAGCAGGACTGGAGTGATCTGGCTGGGCTTAATCACTGTGAGCAGGTCTGCAGGCTGTGGGGCAGGCCCAGCTCCTGCTGCACCCCCGGGGTGGGCAAAGGCTGGAGCCCTGCATCTGCCTGGCTGTGGGGAGCCAGCACAAGGACATCTCTTCCTAGCTCACCTCAGGAAGCTTAGGCAGGAGGCACCCAGCACACTCCAGTTGTTGTTTTCCACAGTTGCTGTGTTTAATGTTATTTCTGTTTCACCTCAGCTCTGTTCCTAGCTGCAGCAGTGCTGATTTGTTTCCCTTTTTTGGTGCATTTTCATGTTCCTGATGGAAATCCCTGGCAGGGTAAGACCTCAGTGAGTTCAGCCATGACACCAGCTTCCAGTACCCACCCTGCCCCGAGTTGCTGCTGCTTTTGCAGGCCTTTTCCTGTGCCCCACTTACTGAGCTGGCTCTCAGCAAACCAAAGCTGCTGCTGTATCTTTGTCTCTGCACTGAGGGCAGGTTTGTGCTGAGCAGCCCAAGAAAACAGCTCCAGCAGCAGAGCCTGGGGGAAGCTGCCAGAGCAAGCTCTCAGCACTGCCTTCCTGCTTGGCTTTTTCAATTAGGAAAGAATGGGAGACCTCAAACAGCTTCTGAATGGGGGTTTCCATCTTCTCCTTCAGCCTCCCTTGTGCACTGTAGCACAGTGAGCACTCCACAGCTTGTGCTGGGTAACACTTGGGGCACCCAAAGCTTGAGGCAGTCATCCTCCTGCTGCCCTGGCTCTGCCAGGGGCCATGGTTTCCCTTCTTGCTTTGGCCATCACTGGATTGTGACACAAATGAGTTAGGCTGAGTCCTGTCATGTCTCTGTGGCCTCTGGGCTGAGCATCTGATTGCTCCATGGCTTCTGGCCTCCTTCTTGTGTCCCTGGGCAACGGAAGAGGGCCCCCAAGCTGCTAAATGTGCCTCTGAGCAGGAGCTGGGGAGGGCTGGAGATGCTGCTTCATTTACTGCCCCCAGAGGTGGCTCTGTTGGGTGGTGACAGCTGCAGGCAGATGTTCTCCCCACTGGCAGAGCTTGGGGGCTGGGAGCCCAGCTGGGGAGCAGCTCATGCCCCAGAAACAGCAATATTTGAGAAGCTGGTACTGCTTGCCATGGGCTGTGGGCTCACATTCAGGTCCCTTGTCTGAAAGACATTGAGGGGCTGGGGCAGGTCCAGAGAAGGGCAACAAAGCTGGGGAAGGGTCTGGAGAACAGAGCTGGGGAGGAGCAGCTGAGGGAGCTGGGGGTATGCAGCCTGGGGAAGAGGAGGCTGAGGGCAGAGCTCATTGCTCTCTACAGCTCCCTGAGAGGAGGCTGCAGCCAGGTGGGGGTTGGGCTCTGCTCCTAAGGAACAAGTGATAGGGTCAGAGCAGACAGCCTCAGGTTGCAGCAGGGGAGGTTAGGTTGGACATGAGGAACAATTTCTTCCCCAAAAGGGTTGTCAAGGCCTTGCCCAGGGCAGCGGTGCAGTGCCTGTGCCTGGAGGGGTTTCAGAGCTGTGGTGCTGAGGGCCATGGGCTGGTGGTGCCCTGGCAGTGCTGGGTGAATGCTTGGACTGGATGGTCTGGGATTGTGTCAGGGAGGCAGGCAGGTGGTGGCAGGGAGGGCAGCTGGCCTGGTGCCAAGAGGTTTGAGCTCTGCAGGGATGTGGCTGCTCTTGCCCAGCCTGGGGAATTGCTGCCACAGGGCATCAGCAGGGCACAGGGGCCAGCTGCCTGGGCAGCATTTGCCACAGGCTTGGAAGGCATCAGCTGTCCTCTCCAGCCTGCCTGTCCCACCCTGCCCTGCTGGGAGATCCTGGTGGAGCTCAGTGCTGGGATTGGGCAGCCTGCAGCCCCGGTGAGGGTGCTGGGGTTGGCACTGCCCCGTGGTGTCTGTCAGTCAGAGAGCAGCTCTGAGCTGAGTGCAGGAGCTGTGACCAATCTCTGCAGCTTGGCTCCAAGCCCAGCAGCGCAGGCTGCTGAGGGCAGGGGGCACACTCTGAGCCTTTCCAAAGGGACTGATAACCACCTCCTAGTCCTGCTTGCTGGTGCTGCTGGGTTGGTTCTGTTGGATCTCTCCTCCTTGCCCTCCCTAGCAGAGCTGTTCTCGGGCTGCTAAGTGCTTGGTGCCCCCACCCCCAGTGTGAACAGCAGTGGTTTAGGAGGCACTTCCCCTTGGAAGTGGAGCACAGCAGCACTCAAGTGGGAGCTGAAGTCTCCAGCTGAGTGGGGAGGAGGTGGCAAAGGAGGTTTCTCCCTGCTCTGGTGTGCTCCAGGCTGGTTAACAGTGCCAGGGGAAGGGTGAGCCAGGGTGCCACAGGGGCTGCTCCTGGCTAACAAGTGCAGGGATTTTAGCTCTTGCCCTGCTCCTCTGGAAAGGTTTGGTGACTGCCCAGGGCAGCAGGCTCCTGGCTGTGCTGCAGGGATTCTGCAGCCCTGATGCAGGAGGTGTGAGGCTGGTGAAGGTGAGCAGCACAGGAGCAGTGTGCCAGGGAAACAGCCCTGCCCTGGCCCAGGGTCACTGTCCTCAGCTGCTGGCACATTGGTCCCTCAGGCAGTGCTGGCAACAAGTGGGATGTGGTCCTTGCACTGGTTACAGCCTGGGACTGCAGAGCCACCAGCTCCTGGGTTGGCATTTTCCTCATCAGCAGAGCTTTTACTCCCCTCAGCTCCAAGCTCAGGGGCAAAAGTTGAGTCCTCAAGTATCCCTGCCAGCAGAGACCCAAATGGCACCTCCTGGGGAGCTGGTGGCTTAGGCAGAGCTGTGACATTTTGCTGAGGCCTGTCCTGCCTTGCCAGGCCAGCAGGAGGGCAGGGGGTGCTGGTTCTGGGGCAGCATGAGGGTGGCCTTGCTCTCCTGGTTCAGGGCTGTAGCCACTTGTGCTTATAGAATCATAGAATGGTTCTCTAAGCACAAGTTCTCATCCTGGCACTCCCAGCCCTTGTCAGAAGTCCCTCCCCAGCTCTCCTGTAGCCCTTCCAGGTATGGGAAGACTGCTCTGAGGTCTCCCTTTCTGCTGAGGTGTTGGTGGATAGTTGAGGTTGGAAGGGACCACAAAGCTCAGCCAGTTCCAACCCCCTGCCTCTCCCACTAGCACAGGTCACTCAAGGCCTCATCCAACCTGGCCTTGAACACCTCCAGGGAGGTTGTGGAGCACAGAAGACCTCCAGGGAGGTTGTGGAGCACAGAAGCACCCAACGTGATCTTTGATCACGTTGGGTGCTTCTGTGCTCCACAACCTCCCTGGGCAACCTGTGCCAGTGTCTCACCACCCTCACTGCAAACAGCTTCCTCCTAACATCCACTCTAAATCTCCCCTCTCCCAGTTCAAACCCATTGCCCCTTGTCCTGTCATTCCAAGCCCTTGTCAATAGTCCCTCCCCAGCATTCCTGTAGGCCCCCTTCAGATACTGTCAGGGCTGTGGTGGGGATCAGCAGGTGGTGAGCCTGGGCAGGCTCAAGGCAGCTTGCCCACAGATGGGACTGGAGGCACCCAGAGCCCCCACTGCAGCCCAGCTGGGAGGGGGTTGCATCAAGGCAGCCCTGCTGTGCCCTGGCAGAGCCTGTGCCCACTGCTCTGTGTCCTTCCCCACTATGGGGCACAGCTTGTGCAGCAGCACATGAAGGCCTTGGGGACAAGCAGGGAAGCTGGCCCCAGCCCAGCTGCATAGCTCTGTGTGACCACAGCCTGGGGGCTGCATGTGCCCTGTGGGCACCCACACCTCCAGCTACAGCAAGGCTGATCTTGAATGTCTCCAAGGATGGGGTCTCCACCACCTCCCTGGGCAGGCTGTTCCCCATGTTCCACCACCCTCGCTGTGCAGAACTCTTCTGAGGTCTAACCTAACTCTGCCCTGCTCCAGTTCCAAACTATTGCCTCTCTATTCCTCTTCCCACAGGCCCTTCTGAACAGTCCCTCCCCAGCCTGCCTGCAGGTCCCCTTCAGGTCCTGGAAGGCTGCTCTGAGGTCTCCCTGGAGCCTTCTCTTCTCCAGGCTGAACAGCCTCAACTCTCACAGCCTGTCCCCATAGCAGAGGTTCTGCAGCCCTCTGAACATCTTATCTTTGTGGCCTCCTCTGGACCTGCTCCATCAGGTCCATGTCTGTCTTGTGTTGAGGGCTCCTCAGCTGGCCCCAGCCCTGCAGGTGAGGTCTGACCAGAGCAGAGGGACAGGATCCTCTCTCTCCACCTCTGCCCATGGTGCTTTGAATGCAGCCCAGGCTGCCCTTGGCCTTCTGGGCTGCCAGTCCCATTGCTGGCTCCTGTCCATCCACCAGCACCCCCAAGTCCTTCCCTGCAGCCTGCTCTCAGTCTCATCACCTCCAGCCTGGACTGGCACTGAGGATTGCCCCAACCCAGGCACTGGCCTTACTGAACCTCCCGTGGGCTCAGGAGAGGGTAGGAGCCACTTGTCCTCCTGTGCTGGTCCCCTGGGCTCCCCAGGCAATGTGCTGAGCAGCCACCTTGTGTGTCCCTGGCTGGGAGTGAGCACTGCCCTCTGCAGCCAGCGCCGGGAGCCCTGTCCGGGGTTTGTGGAGCCCAGGGTGGGTGCAGTGAGGAGGGAGCAGGCTCTGCCTTGTGGCTGCTGGTGGTGAGGAGGCTGAGCCGTGCTGCCAGCTGTGCTACTCACCTGACAGCCTCTCTCTTCTTGCTTCCAGGGCGGTGAACGGCTTTGACCAAGGCCCCCCGGGGCTGGGCACGTCCCGGCCCTCCTCAGCGCCAGGCATGCTGCCCCTGAGCGTGTGAGCCTGGGCAGCTGCCCTTGGACTTGGATGCTTTTCTCAGCCCAGCACCACCAGAAGATCTGCTCCCAGTTCTTCCCTGCTCCTGCCCCACCACAGCCCTGCTGCCAGAGGAGACTCCTGCCTGGCCCTTCCTGCCACGGGCACACAGCTGATGGCCTCCTGCCCGGACCCGCAGGGCTCTGCCAGGCACGCAGCAGCCTTGCTCTCCAGACATGGGCCCTGTGCTTTAGCTCTTCTCCAGCTCGGGTTTGGCCCCCCTCTGCAAGGCTCCCTTTCTCCCTGCCTGCCCCAGCACCCTGCCACTTAGGCTGGGCAGCTGCTGCCCTCCCAGTAAGGCTCTGATGAGTGGGACAGTGGGTGAAGCTGTGCCATGGCACTGTGGAGCAGCTGCAGGTGGGAGGTGCAGGGCTGGCACTGCTGGTGCAGGAAGGGGCAGAGAGGAGCAGAGCTGGGCAGCTCCAGCTGGCTGAACCCTCTGGGGCCAGGGCAGAGGGAGGGCTACAGGAGCTGGATGGCAGTGCTGAGGGGGTGACCACGATGGGTCCTGCCACTGCCTCAGTGTGAGCAGGCAGGGCTGGGTGCTGCTGCCATGTTCCCCCTGGCACTGCAGGGCTGTGTTGAGCTGCTGAAGTGCTCTTGGTGCCTGCAGCACAGCCTCAGCCCAGCGGTGCCCACCTCTGCCCCTCAGCTTCCGCCCACCTGCACAGCAGGGACTCTGGCAGTGCTCATGAACCCCCTGCCCACCGTGCCCAGCTTCCTCAGATCTCTGTAGCCTGTGACTGGATTTTACAGCCTCACCTCCGGGCTTCTGTGCCAGTTCTGGGTGGCTCTTGTCCCTCGTGGGTCGTTGTGAGTTCGCTGTCCGTGTGCCTCAGAGCCGTGGCTGGGGGGGGGGGGGTTCAAGTGAAGCAGCAAACACAGCTGGGGTTTGCCCTGGGGGTTGGCAAAGGGTCATGCCCAGGCTGGTCCATCCTGCTCCCTTGGCTCTGCAGCTCTCAGTTGGTTTCTTTACAAGTGCTGAGTAAAAAAAAAAAAAAAAAAAAAAAAGAAAAACAAACCAAAAACCCAAACCCCCGAACCCCTTGGCCCCAGGAGCAGGGGGGGTGGGGGGAGGAGCTCTGCCCCGGCCTTGCCCTAGGGGTTTGGGGCTGGTCCTTCGCTGCGCGTCCCCTGCCGCGGGGGGGTTGTACATAGGTCTGTACCCAGGGGCCCTGCGCCCCGGAGCTGCCTGCAGAACTTTGAGCTTTGCAGCTTTATTTATTCAGAATCTCTGTGCCGTGTCCCGGGGGGCAGGGCCAGGCTGCCGCAGCCACGGAGAGCAGGATCTGCTGTAAAAAAACAAAACCCAAGTGAGAGTCATCTTCCAGAAATAAAGTTCTTTTAATGTGGGACCCCTGGGGTTTGCAGAAGGGCTGCCAGCGGCTCTGCTCTCTGGGGGGTGCTGGAGCTGTGTGTGGCTGGGCACCTCCTGCTGCCTCTGCAGCGTTTCTTCAGCGGTCGTTTTGTGCCGAGGGCAACAGCCACTGCTGGCACCAAGGCTGAGCAACCTCTCTCCTCATCCTGGGTTTCCAAATGTGGTTTTGGGGAAGAGCCCGGGGTGGGGTTGCTGGAGGCCTCCAGCTGCAGTCACCCAGAGGAGTTTTGTCGTCTTGAGCAGCAGAAGAGTTTCCTCTGCAGAGTGGTGGGGCTGGAGCCCTTCCCCAGGCTGCTCCTTCCCTGCTGTGTGCCTGGTGGGGCACAGCGCTGGGCAGCCCCAGGGCACCTCACTAGTGTCTGCTCCTGCTCCCAGCTCTGCCCCTGCAGCTCGGTCTGAGCCCGGGCTTGGTGCTGCCTCTGCCTCGTCCTGGGTTTAGCTCCGGCTGAGGAGCTCCTCAGCCATCATACTGCGGCCCAGCCACAGCTGCTGGTCAGGGCCTTGGGCATTCCTCCTGCTGCTGCCCAGACTGGGCTCTGCCCCAGCCATGGCCTTGCACCTCATGGCCTACTGGGACCATGCTCCCAGCTCCCCAGAATCCCCAGCTGCAGGTGGCAGAGGCAGGGCCTGCCTGGGGGCGTCACAGCCATGGCTGGAAGTAGGGAAGAGCCTTCCTCATCCTCTGTGCTCCTCAGCAGGGTGGTGACTGCTGCTTGCCAGGCGCAGAAGGAGCCTCTTGAAGAAAAGGTGCCCAGGACTGGACAGGGTTCCAGGAGCACCTGGGACCTCGACTGCTCCTTGGTGCTGGGAGGCCTTCAGACATGGAAGCTGGAACTAGACCTCCTCTAGTCCAATCCCTGCAGCCAGCAGGGACATCTGCACCTAGAGCAGGTTGCTTACAGCCCCAAACAACCTGCCCTGCAATGGTGCCAGCCATGAGGCAGCTCTTACCTCTCTGGACACCCTGAGCCAGGGTCTCACCATTTCTCTCTTCTTTCCACACTCAATCTCCCTCTTTCAGTTCAAACCCTCCCCCCCTTGTCCTGTCACCACAGGCCCTGCTCAAAACTGTCCCCAGCTTTCTGCTCAGCCCTTGAAGCACTGCAAGGCCTCCAGAAGGTTGCCTGGAGCCTTCTCCAAGCTGCCCAAGCCCAGCTCTGCCAGCCTGGCCTCATGGCAGAGCCCTTCCAGCCCTGCTGTGGCCTCCTCTGCCCCACTCCAGCTCCCCCACCCCTGCTGCCTGCTCCAAACTCTTTCCCCTCATCACATTTTTTTTAATCCCCAGCATCTTCTCACTCCTCTCCCTTCCCAGGGTGGCTGAAGGAGCACCCTGTGCAGACTGCAAACCACCTTCACCCAGCCCTGCAGCCAAGCAGGAATCCACTGGAGGTTGCCAGTGCCTGCAGCCTCAGCCTTACCCACTCCCTGGCAGAGTGCTGCTGAGACTGCCGATGGGACACCCCCGCGTGGGCACTGCAGCACAGAGCACCGCGCACGGCTGCTGCAGCACACAGAGCACACACAGGCAGGGGTACTGCAGCACAGGGCACCCATACCAGGGTGCTGAGGAGAAAGGCCAGACCCAGTTGAAGGCAGGACTGGTGGCTGGGGCTGTCTGTGCTAGTGTCAGAGCTGCCCTTGTGCTCCAGCATCACCCTGCCTTTGGAGTTCAGCAGCTCAGCACTGCCAGGCCCTGGGCAGGCCCCTCCTGCTGTGTTTAGGTCGAAATAAAGCCCCAGCCCCCAAGCAGACAAAGCAGGAAGAAGGGAGGAGGCAGCTTCCAGTCATTCTCGTTTATTAAGGTCTATGCCAGCCTCAGGGATGGCTCTTCCTGGAAGTAAACAGAGCAGGCGGCCGCATCTATAATGAATAAATTTATTGTCTTACAAAAAAATCATTGTCTAGAAACATGGGTATACAAGAAAACAAGATCTTTGCAGTCAGATGCCTGGTGGTCAACAGCCAGTTTGATTAAAAACACCCAAACACACACACACAGGACGAAACCTTCGCCACGGATGTTAAAGCTTTTTTGAAGCCGGAGCGGGGGCTCCGCGGTGCCCGAGCGCCTGGCAGAGGAAGCTTCCTAATTAACACTGATTTCATCACCGCCACTAAGTTCTCCATAGGCAATACCACTTGGACTAGAGAGGTACATGTGATATGAATGAAGCACAGTCGAAATTAATACATTAAACCATCGTTAAGAGAGGCAAATCAAAGGTGTGACATTGTCTTAGTACTGTAGTGTCTAAGGCACTTTCCGTAGGTCGGGTTCGCGGCTAAACGGAACGGAAAACGAATCAAGAAGGGCTGAACTACTGCTGTAATACTGCTCAAAAAGGGAAAACAACAACAACAACGACCGAAAATAAACAGGAGAGAAAAGGATTCACATCCACTGGCATCTCGCCTCGTCGGCAGGCAGCACCCCCAGAGCGCAGCAGCCCCCAGGCCTGGGGCCGAGCGGCTGCCATGCCCCGGCGCTCTCCCCCCTCCCCAGCATGGCTGTGGGGCTGGAGGCCTGGCTGGCCGGGCCCTAAGGGAAGAAATTCCTGGCGCCTGTGCTGTGTGTTGGTTTCCCACTGCTGTTCACATTAGAGGAGCCTCGATAGATACACAGCCCCGCGGGCAGGGCTGCAGGAGGGCTGCAGGGCGGAGGGCAGGGGACACCGCATGGACACTTAGGAGGAGAAGCAGCTGCTGAGCGCAGCCCCAGAGCACACCGCAGGGTAACCAGGACGCGGTGCCCTCAGCCCTGCGCCCCCTCTCCCAAAGGTTTGTTTCGTGTCACAGTTCACTGGCTGGTGGTGTGGGGAGGGGTCACAAGAATGGAGAAGGACAGAGAAAGGTTCGGGCGCGGTTTGGTCGCCAGGGGTCCGACAGGCCTGGCGCGGGCAGGGCGCAGCTGGCAGGCTGCTGTCTGTACAACAAAGCATGCATGGCCGTGACCCCGGCTCTGGCCCAACCACCCTCCCTCTGGGAATGACAGTTCTGTAGTGATAAAAAACAAACCAAAACAACAACGAAAAAAAAAACCAAAACCAAAACAAAACAACCCCAAAGAGTTTCATCCTTCACATGATGCTTTAGAAAATGGCTTTACAACGAGACTCTGGAGAAGAGATGCACTGAACAGAGGGCCCCGTGCCGCCCGCGGGCAATCAGAAGCAGTTGGACCTAGGTCAGAAGCAGGGTACGGCGTGGGGAGGCTGCAGAGCCTTAAGACAGAGTTGACCTATGAGAAGTAACCTTGTAGCATGCCAGCGTTCCGTAAGGCAGAGTTAGGGCCACAAGGCAGTTGGGTGGTCAGGAAAGTCCCATCCTCATCCTCCTCCTCCTCCTGCTGCTGCCTGTCCTGTCAGAGCTCTCTGCGTGCGGGCTCGGGGCTCTACTCGGCAGGGGCTGGCTGAGCCTCGTTCACGTCGCTGCCTTTGCTCTCAGCATCGTCGTCAGACAGCTCCAGAGAGGCTCCTTCGATGTGCAGCTGGCGGCGCCCAGAGCGGCTCGAGGAGAAGGTGATGGGACCCCCCCTCCTGTGAACGAGAGGCAGGCAGGGGCTGGGTGTCCCCTGTGCTGGGCACTGCTGAGGCCATGCCTCAGGCCATACTGGGCTCAGGGCCACTCACTCTGAGAAGGACATTGAGGTGGAGCAGGTGCAGAGAAAGGCAACAAAGCTGGGGAAGGGTCTGGAGAAGAGGGCTGGGGAGGAGCAGCTGAGGGAGCTGGGGGTGTGCAGTGTGGAGAAGAGGAGGCTGAGGGCAGACCTCATTCCTTTCTACAGCTCCCTAAAGGGAGGTTGCAGAGAGGTGGGGGTTGGGCTCTGCTCCCAAGGAACAAGTACTAGAGGAAATGGCCTCAGGTTGCCAGGGGTGGTTTAGTTTGGATGTAAGGAACAACTTCTTCCTCGAAAGGGTTGTCAAGGCCTCTCCCAGGCTGCCCAGGGCAGTGGAGTCCCCACCCCTGAAGGGGTTTTAAAGCCATAGAGTTGTGATTCTGAGGGACATGATCTCAAGTGACTTGAAGTATTGGCTCCTCTGTCACATTTGCCTGCAGCTGGGCTGAACTGGCAACCCCAGCGGACCTGCCAATGTAAGCTCCAGAAAGTTTGTCCCTGTGGTCTGACATCTCCCTCGCCACCACCAGCAGGCTCCATTGTGACCCATTCCCTAACACTGGCAGCTCTGCCCCTGCAGCTCCACAGCCAGAGGCTCCCCAGGGATGCATCCCAGAGCCAGCCTGTAGGCACAGCGGGGCTCAGGAGGCTGCTGGTGCCACTCACCTTAGCCTGTTCTTCAGGGTGCTGACCTCGCGGCTCAGGCCCTCGTTGGCCTCGGTGGCATCGTCCAGCTCACGCTGCAGCTTGCGGCGGGAGGCGTTGGCACGCGTGGCCTCCTCCTCGGCCTCCTCCAGCTGCCTCTTGAGCTGCTTCATCCTGGCATTGGCCTTCTCCATCTGAAACACAACCCCAGGCACTCAGGAGCAGCCTCTGCAGCTGCTGGGCCATGACCTGGCTCGCCAACACCCCATGCCCTCTGACCATCCCAGCTGGAGATGAACCTGCAGCCTGCACTGCTGGGAACACTGCACAGCTCCTGGCTCTGGGAGAGCAGGATGGCAGACACAGCAACTGGAGCCACCACGGGGCCCTTCTGACTGGTGGGAATTGCTCCAGTGGCTAAGTTATCAGGAGAGATCCCCTTAGATCTTGTCATTAAAGAAACAATTCTTCATGTTTCTAGAGGACCTGCAGCACAGGACCTGTGAGGAGCAGCTGAGGGAGCTGGGGGAGTTCAGCCTGGAGGAGAGGAGGCTGAGGGGAGACCTCATTGCTCTCTGCAGCTCCCTGAAAGGAGGCTGCAGTCAGGTGGGGGTTGGGCTCTGCTCCCAAGGAATAAGTGACAGGACAAGAGGAAATGGCCTCAAGGTCCCCAGGGGAGGTTTAGGTTGAACATGAGGAACAATTTCTTCCCACAAGGGTTGTCAAGGCCTGGCCCAGGCTGCCCAGGGCAGTGGAGAAGTCTCCATCCTGGAAAGGATTTGAAAGTTGCATAGATGTGGTGCTGAGGGCCATGGTTTAGTGGTGCCCTGGCAGTGCTGGGTTAAGGGTTGGACTGGATCCAAGCCCTTTCTGCTCCAAGCATGGCTTGGTTTGGCTCTGGTCTCACAGCTCAGCCCCTGCACCCACCTGCTCCTTGTACTGGTCCGCGTGCCGGCGCTCATCCTCCACCTGCATGAAGACCTCCTTCAGTTTCTTCTCCGTGCGCCGAACCAGCTTGTTGGCAGCTGCTCTCTCCCTAGGGCAAGCACAAGCCATGACTGCCCAGCACTGGCAGGCTGGCAACACAAGCTCTGGCCTCACTCTGTGACCAACATGAGTCCCAGCACCTGCCACCACCAGCAGAACCAGCTGGGGCTCAGTGTGCTGCTGGTTGGTGGGATGCAGCTTTGAGAGCATCGGGTCTCAGCAGTGAAGCAGCAAGAGGATGGGGTGGAAAGAGGGAGAAGGTACTTCAGTGAGATGGGACAGAGCAGCTTTAGAGCTCCTGCTAAGCAGGAACATGATCATCCTGCAGAGCACAAGAGGAGTGGAGTTGGTGCTGGGCCAGCCCAGCTGCAGGGCTGGGACTAGCTGGTACAGTGGCTTATGGAGGGGCAAATGGCACAGGCACAGCTCACTGCAGCAAGGCTTCTGCAGAGCCCAGGATTCATCTCCACCAGCTTAAGCTGTCCAACTTGCTCCCCATAAGTATCCCCAAGTAGCTCAGGGAGAACCCACCCCAAGGAGCTTGGAAAATCCCTCCCTGAGGAGCTGGGAGAGCCTCTCCCTGAGCTGCAATGTGACTGTTGCTCTCTGATGTCACTTTGTGTCCTGCAGGGCAGGTGTCCCAAGGGGATGTTTCATCTCACTTCTGCAGCACCTTATGGACCCTGGCACCTGCTTGATGCCAAGAGTTAGCTCAGCCCTTGCACCTATGAAGGAAAAAGCTTCTCCAGCTTTCCAATTCAGTTCCTTTCTGGCCACCTCTCCTAAATGTTGGTTTCCAGATGTGAGCTCCCAGCAGCACTGCAGAGCTTCTGATCTGTCCTTGACAACCCAACACAGCCAACTGACAGNACAAAGTGTGGGGGGGTGGGTAACTCCCAAACCTACATCACAGACAGACACAGAGTTCTCCTTACTTGGCCTCCTGCTCAAGCTGCTCTTCCAGCTGGGCAATCTTGGCCTCTAGAGTAGAAATGGTTGCCTTGAACTTGGACTTCACAGAGCCCTCCAGTTCCTGCAGCTTGGCCTTCAGCTCCTTGTTCTGCCTCTCCAGCTGCTGCCGAGCGTTTTCGCTCTTCTGGGCGGCACTGCGCTCCCCTGCCAGCTCCGAATTCAGGGTGTCCACCTGCGAGGGGAGCAGCTCAGAATGGTTGGGTTGGAGGGGACCTTTGAGATCATCCAGTCCCAACCCCCTGCCATGGGCAGGGACACCTCCCACCAGCCCAGAGTGCTCAAGACCTCATCCAGCCTGGCCTTGAACACCTCCAGGGAAGGGACATCCACAGCCTCCCTGGGCAGCCTGTGCCACTCTCTCTCCACCCTCACTCTCAAGAATCTCTTCCTCATGTCCACTCTCACTCTCCCAGCCCAAAGCCATTGTCCCTCATCCTGACATTCCCAACCCTTGTCAAAAGTCCCTCCCTAGCTCTCCTGCAGCTGCTTCAGGCACTGGAAGGCTGCTCTGAGGTCTGCCTGGAGCCTTCTCTTCTCCAGGCTGAACAACCTCAACTCCCTCAGGCTGTCCCCATAGCGGAGGTTCTCCAGCCCTCTGCTCATGGCCCAAGATCATTTGGTGCTGTTCAGAGGCTCCCTCTGTGTGCACACTGCAGGCTCAGCTGCCCACTGGTGCCCACCTGCAGCGTGGTCTTGCGGAAGCGCTCGTTGAGGAGCTCCATGTTGCTCTGCTCCTCCTCCAGCTCCTCCTCCAGCTGTGCAATGCGAGCCTCCAGCCGCCGCTTCTCGTCCAGCAGCGCTGACCTAGAAAGGAAGGATTTGGGTCAAGCCATGCCCACATCTGATACCAAGCTCCCAGCCAGCCTGCTCTGGGACTTTGGGCACCGCCAACCGCCCCGAGCAGCTGCCGGCCTCAGCAGCTTCACAGCAACAAGGAGGTTGTGTCAGGAGGGGAGGTGGATGGGGCCTGGGGGAGCAGCCTGGCAGGACCCGCAGGTGCCCAGGTGCCAAGGGGCAGCAGGGGGCAGGTGCTGACTCACTTTCCTGAAGCACTGTTGGCAATCTCATCAGCCAGCTCGTCCCGCTCCTGCTCCGCGTGCCGCCGTGCCCGCTCCGACGCCGCCAGCTCCTGCCCGGGGCACGACAAGAGGCATTAGCAACCTGCACACCTCTGCCGCTGCTTCAGAGCTGCTGGGGGTACCCCTCAGGGCTTTGAAGGGACCAGCAGAAACAAAATGCCATCAGGATGTCCTGCCCCTTAGCTGCCAGGGGACTACTGCAGGGCTCCTCCTCCCTGTCCCTGCAGAGCAACTTGCAGAGAGAGGAGGACGAAGGAAACGTCTCTGGAGATCAGCACAGCGAAGCCTAAGCTGCAGGAGACAACTTCTGTCCTCTGCTCCAAAACCACAGCTGGGTGAAATCAGCTCTGAACTCAGCACAGATTTTAGAATCACAGAATTGTTTGGTTGGAAGAGACCTTTCAGATCACCAAGCCCAACCCTCAACCCAGCACTGCCAGGGCACCACTAAGCCATGGCACTCAGCACCACATCCACACAGCTTTCAAACCCCTTCAGGGATGGGGACTGCATCACTGCCCTAAGCAGCCTGAGCCAGGCCTTGACAACCCTCCTGAGGACAAAACTGTTCCTCATGTCCAAACTAAACCTGCCCTGGCACAATTTCAGGCCATTTCCTCTTGTCCTCTTCTTCCTTGGCAGAAGAGACCAATCCCTACCTGATGTCTCCCCTCAACCTCCTCTTCTCCAGACTAAGCACCCCCAGCTGCTCCTCACCATCTCTGTTCTCCAGACCCTTCCCCAGCTTTGTTGCCCTTCTCTGGACAGGCTTCAGCCCCTCAATGTCCTTCTTGGAGTGAGGGGCCCAGAACTGAGCTCAGTATCTGAGGTGTGGCCTCAGCAGTGCCCAGCACAGGAGGACAATCAATGCCCTGCTCTTGCTGGCCACACGATGGCTGCTGCAGGCCAGGCTGCTGGTCACCCTCTTGGTCACCTGGGCACAAACTTGCTCATCTCCATCCAACTGCCAACCACCACCCTGCCAGGTCATTTCCTGCCACCAGGCAGCTTTCCAGCCACTCTGCCCTAAGCTTTGGGCTTTGGGTTGTTAAGAGAGCACAGGACATGAACACAAGCAAAGCACAGGAACTAAAACTCTCAGCACAGCAGAGCAAGGAGCACTGAACCTCTCCTTCCCAACCTGCAGGAAGTGGCACAAACCCCCAAGTGTCTGCTGAGGACAACTAAATGCCCTGCCAGTGCAAGAGTGACAAGCTTGAAGGCCACACAAGAAGGACATGGAGAAGCTGTAGTAGGTCATAGGTTTTCTGTAAAGGATCAGGGCAAGTGTGGTGAAATCTAAGTGGCTGCTTCCAACTTTGGTCTGCTGCTGAAGGAGGCCAAGGAGGGGCAGCCTGTCCAGCAGGCACTTCTGTGGTAGGAGATGATGGCAGCTAAATGACAGGCAGCAAGACTTGGAGCTGTTGCATGAACTGAGGGAGGACATGACCAGTGGAGAGGGGAGTGAGGACCCTCAGGGCAGAGTGAGAAACCTGCACAGCCTGGCAGAGTGCTGAGGAGCTTGTTCAGAGCACTGCACCTTTCAGAGCTTTGAACCATCCTGCAGATTGGTGAGGCCTCAGGTCTGTCCAAGCAAGAGCAAAGCTTCCTGCTCACCTGGCAGAGAATTGAGTCCAGGCTCCTAGAATGAGTCCTACAAAGCCCTAAGAAGTTCACTCATGTCCTGGGGCAGGGGTAGAGAAGGTTCTCCTGGCTCCCATTTCTCTGCTGCTCAGCAGATTGCTTTTTACCTTAACCCTCTGCTCTTCAGCTCATTTTAGCAAGGAAAGTCATGTCCTGGGTTACAAACTCACCTCTTGCAGCTGCAGGATTTCTGCTTCCAGGCCTTTGAGCTTCTTCTCACTCTCTTTGGACTGTGCAAAGATCTCATCTCTGGAGGCTCGAGCTTCCTCCAGCTCCCGCTGGTAGTCTTTCATCTGAGCCTGCAGGGGGACAGCAGGGGTGGGGGGAAGGGCAAAGAGAAGGGGTGTGGGGGGAAGAAATAGAAGGGAAAAAGAAAGGGGGAAAAGAAATAAAGGAGGGGGAAAAGTAAAAGGGAAGAAGGAGAAAGAAATAAAAGTGAAAAAGGAGTGAAGGAAGAAATAAAGGTGAGAAAGGAGGGGAAGAAGTAAAAGAGAAGAAGAAGGAGAAAGAAATAAAAGGTGAAAAAGAAAGAGGGGAAGATATAAAGGTGAAAAGGGAGGGGAAAGAAATAGAAGGGGAAAAGTAGAGAGGGGAGAGAAGGGAAAGGAAAATAAAGGGGGGAGGGAGGGGGAGAAAAGAGAAGGGGAAAGCCAAAGTGCATTAGGACACTCCCAAGATTTCTTAGCATCTCTGAAGCATTCTGGCCCTTAACAGCCAAGGCCTTCATCCCAAAGTGCTCTCACTCCACTCAATCACAGAATCATAGAATGGTAAGGTTGGAAGGGACCTCAAAGCTCATCCAGTTCCAACCCCCTGCCATAGGCCCCTGCCACTAGCACAGGTCACTAAGGCCTCCTCCAACCTGGCCTTGAACACCTCCNCCAGTCCAACCCTCCTGCTAAAACAGGGCACTCACAGCAGCTTGCCCAGGATCACAATGAGATCAAGTCCAGTCCCCCTGCCAAAGCAGAGTCAACCTAGGGCAGGTCACACAGGAACAGATCCAGATGGGTCTTGAAAGTCTCCACACAAGGAGATTCCACAGCCTCTCTGGGCAGCCTGCTCCAGGCCTCCAGCACCCTCACAACAAAGAAGTTTTGCCTCTTGTTCAGGTGGAACCTCCTGAGCTCCAGTTTGTGCCCATTGCCCCTTGTCCTGGCACCGGGCACCATTGACAAGTCTGGCCCCATTCTCTTGCTCCCACCCTTTAGCTGTTGCTGAGCACTGCTCAGATGCCCTCTGGGGCTGCTCCTCTGCAAGCTCTCAGCCCCAGGGCTCTCAGCCTCTGCTCCTCACATTGCTGCTCCAGGCCCCTCAGCATGTTCTTGACCTTCCTTTAGGCCATGGTACTGAGAAGTTCTGCCAGAACTGAACTCTACCAAACACTGCATATTTTTCTGAGAATGCAAACCAGCTCTTTGATACAAGGACTGGGTTGTTCTTGCCAAGTTGCAAAGAAAGGGCAGCTTGGAGCTGTTTAAAAGCAACTAAAATTTGCTTCTCCTTTTTCTCTGGAGCATTTTGGGCTGAAAATGCCTTCAAGAGCTCAAGACGTTGAGGAAGCAGCAGCCAGGAGAGCTGAGCTCAACCCAGTAAAGTCAGACACAAAGAGAGGGTGCAGAAAGCACAGCTGAGTGAGTCCTTGTGCAAAGTGGGGATAGCAAGACAAAGATGACTGCTGAAGAGAAGGGCATGGGGGACAACCTTAACTCCTGAGTCCTGAGCAGCAGAAGCTGAGGGCAGGAGCTCTGTGGCAGCTCAGTGCAGGGGAGGCTGAACTCAGGATTCAAAAGCAACCTCACCACTGCTGAGACAACCTCTCTAGCCCTGCTGGCCACACTGGGCCTGAGCCAGGCCAGGGTGCTGGTGACCTTGCCCAGCTGGGCACACCCTGCCTCACCTTCAGCTGCTGCTGACCAGCACCCCCAAGTCCTTTGCCACTGGGCCCCTCCCAGCCACTCTGCCCCAAGCCTGGAGCATCCATGGCATCATCATGACCCAAGTGCAGGGCCCAGCACTTGGCCTTGTTGAGTCTCATCCCAGTGGCCTCAGCCCATGGATGCAGCCTGTCCAGGTCCCTCTGCAGAGCCTCCCTGCCCTCCAGCTGAGGCTCTGGCTGTGGAGCTGCAGGGGCAGAGCTGCCAGCGTCAGGGCACGAGGCTGATGGTGCTGCTGCCTTCACCATGCAGCAGCAGGAGGCAGAGCAGCTCTGCTGGGCTGTGCCTACCTGCAGCTTCCGTAGCTGTTTGATTGCTTCGTCTCGAGCCTTGTTTGCAGCTTCAATCTGCCCTTCCAGGTCTTTCAGGTCCATCTCCATTTTCTTCTTGGCTGCCACAGCAAGAGCCCTCTGCTTGCGCTCATCCTCCAGCTCCGCCTCCAGCTCTCGCACCTGTGGAGGGGTTGGACAGGCTCAGTCCCAGCCAGGCAGAACACACAAAACCCCAACAAGGTGGCTGGGGACTCCCCCGGGCCTTTGCAGAGCAGAGGATCCAACCAGACAAGGCTGCAGAGGCAAGCTGCATAGGAGGGCACTGCAGGTGGCACACCCAAACACACAAAGTGGCAGCAGAGCTCTGCACTGCCCACGGAGGCAGACACAACGCAGCAGCTCCCTGCCCAGCACATCCACCCACACAAAGCTATCACCTAGGGCAGGTCTCACCACCCCTGCCTGGGCCACCAAGAGCAAAGTCATCAAATGACAGAGTCAGTGTGGTTGGAAGAGACCTTTCAGATCATCCAGTCCAACCCTCAGCCCAGCACTGCCAGGGCACCACCAGCCCATGGCCCTCAGCACCACAGCTCTGAAACCCCTCCAGGCACAGGCACTGCACCACTGCCCTGGGCAGCCTGGGCCAGGCCTTGACAACCCTTATGGGGAAGAAATTGTTGTTCATGCTCAACATAAACCAACCCTGGTGCAACCTGAGGCCATTTCCTCTCATCCTATCACTTGTTCCTTGGGAGCAGAGCCCAACCCCCCACCTGACTGCAGCCTCCTCTTAGGGAGCCAGGGAGAGAAAGGAGGTCCCCTCTCGGCCCCCTTTTCTTCGGACTAATCAACCCAAGCTCCCTCAGCTGCTCCTCCCCAGCCTTATTCTCCAGACCTTTCCCCAGCTTTGTTGCCCTTCTCTGGACCTGCTCCAGCCCCTCAATGCCCTTCTCAGAGTGAGGGACCCAAACTTGACCCCAGGATTTGAGGGCAACCTCACCGGTGCTGAGTAGAGGGAGACAACCCCTCTAGCCCTGCTGGCCACACTGGGCCTGAGCCAGACCAGGGTGCTGGTGGCCTTGCCCAGCTGGGCACACCCTGCCTCACCTTCAGCTGCTGCACTCCCAAGTCCTTTGCCACTGGGCACCTCCCAGCCACTCTGCCCCAAGCCTGGAGCATCCCTGGCACCGTCACGACCCAAGTGCAGGGCCCAGCACTTGGCCTTGTTGAGTCTCATCCCAGTGGCCTCAGCCCATGGATCCAGCCTGTCCAGGACCCTCTACAGAGCCTCCCTACCCTCCAGCTGCTCAACACTCCTGCCCAACTCAGCATCCTCTGCAAACTTACATAGGATGCCCTCAACTCCCTCCTCCAGATGACTGCTAAAGACATGAAAGAGACCTGGCCCCAGCAGTGAGCCCTGGGGAACCCCCAAGCTGAGTGGGCATCCTCTGGAGTTAGCTCCACTCAGCACTCTGCTTGAGCAGCTTCACCTCATATTCTCAAGGGAGAACTGAAGTCATTGCCTTTGCAGCCCCCATGCTGCCAGCACTTAAACACTAACCACTGCTGGTGTGCAGGATCTAGGCAGCAAACCACCACCTCCTAAGCCAAACACACCCTCACAGCAGCAGCCAAGCCCCTGCTGGCATGCTGAGTGCTTCTGGAGGACCAGCAGCAGCAGCCAATGCCAACAGTTGCCAGTGGCCAACGAGACCAACTCTGCTGTTGGCAGAGTTGAGTGCCTGGGACTCCTGCAGGGTGGGACCCTTCAGCAGGTTGTTTTTTCTGGTAGCCAGCTCCCACTGGAGCCACAGAGCTTGGGCCAAAGGTCCTCCCTGCTCTCCTCACTCACCTGTTTGACCAGCAGCCTCTTCTTCTCTTCATTCTGCTCATCTCTGGCTTGCAGATCTCTCTCAAACTGGGCTTTCATAGCTTGCATGTTCACCTCCAGACGCAGCTTAGCATCTTCAGTGGCCTGCAGTTCGTCTTCCAGTTCCTCGAGCTGAGTCCTCATCTCTTCAACCTGCTGCTCTAAAGTTCTCTTGGACTTCTCCAGCTCATGGACCTAAGCCAAAAATATTAATCAGACCCTCTCCTTCAGGTAGCTCAACATCAGCAGTTAAAGAGTCAAACAAGACATTATCTCAGGACACTACATTTGGTGAGGGTCTGAAATGGACAAGGGATGAGAGCAGGCAGAGCAGCATCTCTGAGTCTGTATCAGAGACTCCACAAACATCTCTGCAGGTCACAGAATGGCTTAAGTTGGAAGGGACCTCAGATATCAGCCACTCCAATCCCCCTGCCATGGGCAGGGACACCTCTCAACTAGCCCATGTTGCTCCAGGCCTCCTGTGACCTGGCCTTGAACACCTCTAGGGAGGGGACATCCACAACCTCCCTGGGCAGCCTGTTCCAGAGTCTCACCACCTTTGTACCGAGGAACTTCTTCCTAAGATCCTCTGCTCTCCCTCAGCTTCAAACCATTGTCCCCTTGTTGCTGGCCACCCTTAGGAGAAGTCCCTCTGCAAGGGACTGTGCAGATGAGCTGTGCAGTGTCACAGAAAAGCAGCAGCAGTGGGACAAGCTCTCAGGTCTAGCACAGGAGCCATCAGTCACTTGGCCAGCAGCCTCTGCCCTCNACAATCCCTTCCCTTGCCCTGCTGCCCACACTGCTCTTGCTGCAGCCCAGCACTCAGTTGCTGTTTGGGCTGCACTCACATTGCAGCCTCATGTCTTTTGAAGAGGCCTGATGTCACTGGAGACCACTCCTGTATTCTGAGCTTTAATTCCTCCAGATCTGGGCTTACAAACCAGCTACAAAAAGTTCTGTGTCTGTGTCAAATTAACTTCCCCAGCCAGGGAGCCCTCCTGGGCTGCTCCCCCTGCAGGCTCTGGAGCCACACTCACGTTTTTGCCCACATCATCTTTGGAGCTCATCAAGTCTTCCATGTCTGTCCTCAGCTGCTTGTTCTGTCTCTCAAACTCCTCCTTAGCTTCCAGGGCTTCTTCCAGAGCCCTGGCCAGGGACAGTGCCTTGGTTTCCTTCTCCCTTGCTTCTGCTTCAGCACGATCTCTCTCCTCTGCATACCTAGCAGAAATGTTCTTTTCTTCTGCCAGCATCTGGAATTAAGAAACAATTAATGCAGCTCATGAGGTCCTAGGACCAGGTCCTTCCTGCCTCAGGGATTAGTCAGTGAATGCTCTGGGTGCAGGTGGCCTCCAGAAGCTGTTTGGTCTCTCCATCTTAATCATAGTACTACAAAAAGAACAGCTACAGCTGCTCTGAGATGAGAGGAGGAAAGCAAATTCCTACTCCAGATGAAGTAAGTTTTCATCTTTCCTCCTTCACATCCATTCTTGGTCTACCTCAGGAAGCAACACTCAAGCTTTGGTTCCACTTTTCCTCGGTGTATACAAAGAGCTTTACTGCTTCACAGGACAGCCTAGGCTGGAAGAGACCTCAGAATAGAATCTGAATCTCATAGAATCATAGAATAGTAAGGTTGGGAGGGACCTCAGAGCTCACAGAATGGTAAGGTTGGAAGGGACCTCAGGAATCATAGAATAGTAAGGTTGGAAGGGACCTCAGAGCTCACAGAATGGTAAGGTTGGAAGGGACCTCAAAGCTCATCCAGTTCCAACCATAAGCAGGGACACTTCCCATTAGTACAGGTCACTCAAGGCCTCATCCAGCCTGGCCTTGAACACCTCCAGGGAGCTCATCTGCTCCAACCTCCCTGCTATGGACAGGGACATCTCTCAGTAGCTTTGGCTGCTCAAGGCCTCATCCAGCCTGGCCTTGAACACCTCCAGGGAGGAGGCATCCACAGCCTCCTCTGGGCAGCCTGTTTCAAAGTCTTATCACCCTCATACTGAGGAACTTCTTCCTAAGCTCCAGTCTAACCCTGCTCTCCCTCAGCTCCAACCATCCCCCCTGGGTCTGTCTTTAGACACCCTTAGGAAAAGTCTTTCTGCAGCCTTCAGGTACTGGAATGCAGCTCTAAGGTGCCCCCAGAGTCTTCTCTTCTCCAGGCTGCACACTCCCAGTTCCCTCACAGCAGAGGTCTAAAGAGACTTGCAGGTAGCATTCAGCTCACTGATTTTAGGGGACAAGTTGCTCTGAGCAGAAGCCAAGCTGCTGAGGAAGGCTCCATCAACACCCACACTGCTCTGGACAGAGCCTTCTCCATTCCTGCAGTGACAGCAGACAAGATGTCACTTGGAAATGACAGGGAGCAGCAAGAGGCCAGCAAGCCAGGGGCTACCTGATCAAACTTCTTCTGCTTCTTCTCCAGGTTGGACACAATCTGGCGCTGATGGTCCAGATCCACCATCAGGTCATCCAGCTCCTGCTGCAGGCGGTTCTTGGTCTTCTCCAGCTTGTCATAAGCCATTGCCTTCTCCTCCAGGCGCTGGCTGAGGGACTCCATGTCCTTCAGTAACTTCTTCTTGTTTTCCTCCAAGCCTTCAATGGTTCCCAAGTCATCATCCACCTTCTTCTTAGCATCAGCCAGCTGGAATTCATTAAAAGCAAACGATCACAGAATGGTAAGGTTGGAAGGGACCTCAAAGATCATCCAGTTCCACCCCCCTGCCATAGACAGGGACACCTCCCACTAGTGCAGGTCACTCAAGGCCTCATCCACCCTGGCCTTGAACACCTCCAGGGAGGTTGTGGAGCACAGAAGCACCCAACATGATCAAAGATCCCATTCTGTGCTTCTGTGCTGCACAACCTCCCTGGGCAACCTGTGCCAGTGTCTCACCACCCTCACTGCAAACAACTTCCTCCTAACTCCTCCTGATCAGGTTGTCCTGATCATTTCTGTGGGGGAGAAAGGCCACAGGAAACTTTATTCTGAGATCTGGTCTAGCATGTGTGCAAAGCACATGGCACCTCTTGGAGGGCTGGGACACCAATTCATCCCATCTGGAATGTGCTGGCTGCCTGGAATCACAAATCATTTTGGTTGGAAAAGACCTTTAAAATTGAGTCCAATCATTCTCTAACTCTGCCATGGCTGCTGCTAAGCCATGTCCTGCTGCACCACATCTCTGCATCTCCTAAACACCTCTAGGGATGGGCATTCATCCACCTCCCTGGGCAGCCTGTGCCAGGCTTTGAGAAGTCTCTTCTAGTGTCCAACCTAAACTGTTCCTAGGGCAATTTGAGGCTGTTTCCTCTTGTCCTGTTGCTTGCTGCTAGGGAGAAGAGTCCAACCCCACCTCATTCCATCCTCCCTTCAGGGAGCTGCAGAGAGCAATGAGGTCTCCCCTCAGCCTCCTCTTTTCCAGATTAAACCACCCAGTTCCCTCAGCTGCTCCTCAGAGGACTTCTTCTCTAGACCCTTCACCAGTTTTGTTGCTCTTTTCTGGATGTGCTCCAGCCCCACAGTGTCCCACTTCGGAGTGAGGATGAGAGAGCCTCACAGAAGTCCTGCCCTTTACAACAGCTTACCTGTGCCTGCAAGGCCAGCATCTGCTTCTCCAAGTTCTTTCTGGCCTCCTCTTCCTCTTCCTGCTGCTCTTGCAGGTTGTTCTTCTCCTCCTCCAGCTGCCTGATCCTGCTGCTCAGGTTGAGCTTCTGGCGAGTCTCTTCCTGCAGCAGCTCCTGTGACACACACCCGAGGCAAGGCCAGAGCTCAGCTGGGTTTGCAGGGCCCTTGGCACACCACCCTCCTCCTCCTCAGGTGGACTCTCAGGGTTGGCTATTTCTGCACACAGACAGGCTGGGATTTGGCTTTTCCTTCCCTTGGGGCACACCTGCAGCTTTCTAAAGCATCTCTCTGCTCAGGGAGTCTGTGCCCCTGCCTGGCCTAGAAGCTGATCCTTTGTCATCTTTAAAGGGATGAGCACAGAAGTCACCTTCAAACCTCCCTGTGCTTCTCTCAGACAAGCATCCAGAGCAAGCATCTGAAAGCACTCAGGAAGAATGCAGAGCAGTGAAGTCTGCAGTGGCAGCACACTTCCAAGGGTTGCTTGCAGTGCTTAAAGACAGCTGGCATGTGGCAGTGGAGCCTTCTGTCAGCACAGGAACTGATGGAAGGTGTGACCACCATCCCCTCTCCCCCATCCTGTTCCTCACAGACCTCTCCAGCTGTCATTAACATTACTCAAGCAGTCACCATTCTTACAAAAGGAAAACAAAAGGGAGAATTTTGAGTGATGAACAGATGCAGCAAACTGCATTGCTGAACCCAAACCCAAACCCTGGCACTTTGTACTTCAGCTGTCAGAGCTTCTGCTGTCAGTGAAGGACAAGAGAGTTGTCCCTCCTGCCTTTCACATACCCCAAGGGTCTTATTTACATTCATATTCTACTTGAAAAGCACTTTGGGACTTAATTCTTGTCTTCCATAGAGGCTAAGACAGAAAAGAGAAGCTGAAAGTCTCCAGTGTGTCAGGCTGTGAACCTTGGATGATGAAAAATGGCCTCCACATGTTGCTGAGCAGCCATGGCACATCCCATTTCAGCTTCTGCACAAGGGATGTTCCACACCAAGACTGGAAATGCATTTTTGTCATGCACTGAAGCAGGAACAAAGCTCCAGTGCAAGGCTGGAGCCTCCCTGCCCACACACCTGTGTATCCTGAAGCTGAGATTCCAAGCTGGCTGCATCCTTGGCAAACTTGATGCCTTTTTTCTCTGCTTCCTCCAGGAGACTTGAGACATTATCCAGCTCATTCTGCAAAGCAAACAGATTCAAAGGTGACAGTGTGGGGCTGGTTGACAGCAGAGCCTGCATCCCACTGGCAGCTGCAACCCACAGAACCTCCACAGATCCCAGGTGTGGGCAGACAAGGAGAGAGCCCAGCAGAGAGATACAAGTGAAAAAAAATGGAGTTTGGCTGGAAACATCCAGCTGCAGGTCAGTGCTACAGGGGTTGGGAAGGGACTTTAAGGATTATTCAGCTCCAAACCCCCTGCCATGGGCAGGGACACCTCACACCAGCCCAGGTTGCTCAAGGCCTCATCCAACCTGGCCTGGTACACCTCCAGGGAGGTTGTGGAGCACAGAAGCACCGAGCGTGATCAAAGATCACCTTCTGGGCTCCAGTTTGTCCTGGCACTGGGCACCACTGATGAGTCTGGCCCCAGCCTCCTGCCTCCCCTCCTTTCTCTCTTGCTGAGCATTGCTCCGCTCCCCCCTGGGGCTGCTCCTCTCCAGCTTCTCTTACCTGCAGCTTGTTTGCCTTCTCCGCCAGCTCCACCCTCAGCCTTTCTCCTTCGCTGACCTTGGCAGTTAGCTCTTGAACCTGAGCATCGAGCTTCTTCCTCTTGTGCTCAGACTCAGCCTTGACCTGCTGCAGCACCTTGACTTCACAGGCCAGCTCCTTGTTGTCAGACTCTAGCCCTTGCTTGTTTTTTTCAAGATTTGCTTTGAACTAGGGAAGCCAAAAGGAAAGTGAGAAATAAAACCAACACTTGGTTAGGGATGGCGAAAGGAAAGAAACAAATCCAACACTTGGTGTCAATCAAAGTCTGCTCAGAGCCATTCAGCAATCAGATTTATGAGTCCAAAAGTGCTGAGCAAGCTTTGAGAGTGTTTAAAATGTTGAATGGAGCACTCTGCAGTCAGCCAAAGCCCAGGTTAGTGCAGGTTATTCCACCCTCCTCTCACAAGCAGCAGTGAGGAGCAGGAGACACTTCCACGAATCCAACAGAATCTGGGATGTGAGTGCTGGAAAATGCCTGTTTGAGTAGCACTGTGAGTAGGAAGGAATGTGCCCATTACCAGATCAGCATGGCTCATCTCACAGAGAGAAAAGGAAAGCTATCAGCCAGAGCTGCCCTGGTTTCAGGAGGCACAGCAGCCTGCCAGTGCACAACAAAGCTCTGCTCAGCACCACCCCGAGAGCTGTCAGAAATCTGGTGTAAAAGCAACAATTAACTCCAGGGGTGTTCAAGTGCCATTGTTACACTGACAGCCTCTCATCACAGGCCCTCTGGTGAAGGTTGCAGCATGTTCTTCCACCTTTCCATCTTCTTATTCAGAGTATTTCATGAATAAGGAGCAGAAGACAAGAATTAAGACCTTCAGGTGAACCAAGCACAGTTTCCACCAGCTTCAGCTACTACATTTCCCACCTAGTTTAAAATGCTGCACTACTGCCACACATGAACTGCACACAGGGACAATTGGGAATGACTCACAGCAGCATTTCACAAACTAAAGGTGCTTTAGGGTGGGGTTTTTTTGGGGGCAGTGATGGAATAATTCTGCTTTTCATACCCAACACTCAAACTGCACCAGCAGGATCAGTCAATTGTTTTGCTGGGAAAAGATCTTTTAAGATCAAATGGAGCCATTCTTTAACTCTGCCAAGCCTGCTGCTAAACCATGGCCCTCAGCACCACATCTCTGCCTCATCTAAACACCTCCAGGGATGGGGATTCTACCACAGAGTGCCAGGCTGGAAGGGACCTCAAGGTCCAACCTTTCTAGGTGAGAGTTGAGCTGGAATGAGCTGGCCTAGCACTCTGTTGAGCTGAGCCTTAGACCTGTCTCAGTCTTTAAGAACCCTTTACAAGGAAGAAGTTTCTTCTAATGCCCAACCTAAACCTCTCCTGGTGCAACTTGAGGCCATTTTCTCTTGTGCATCAAGCTAGGGAGAAGAAACCAACCCCCACCTTGCTACATCTATGCTACCCAGCAGGAGATCTTCCTGCCTGCTCTGGAGGTGGTCATCAGAGAACACCAGAACACAGCTGTGCAAACTGGTGAGATGCTCCACAGGCACTGGGGTGAAGTTAAGAGAGGCTGCAGAACTTTCCTCACTACCTGCATGCCCAGCTCAGCTGTGAGTGCTGCCCCCCATGTGGGAGCACTGCAGCTCACCCACACACACAGATCTGGCTCTTAGCAGCTGGGCTGCAGGAGAATGGCTACAGAAGGACAAGATGTGTGCCCAGGGGTGCCACTTCCAAGCCTAGTGAACACTTCTCAGATGCCATGACAGATTCACAGAGGGCATTGGGTTGGAAGGGACCCTCAGAGGTCATCTTGTCCAACCCCCTGCAGGCACAGGGACACCTCCAACTAGAGCAGGCTGCCCAGGGCCACATCCAGTCTTGTGCTGAATGTTTCCAGGGATGGGGCCTCAACCACAGCCCTGGGCAGCCTGTGCCAGTCTCTCCCCATCCTCACTGTGCAGAACTTCCTCCTGATGTCCAACCTAGCTCTGCCCTGCTCCAGTCTCAAACCACTGCCTCTTGTCCTGTCTTGCAGGCCTTTCTGAACAGTCCCTCCCCAGCCTGCCTGGAGGTCTGTTTCAGGTACTGAAATGCAGCTCTAAGGTCTCCCTGGAGCTTTCTCTTCCCCAGTTCTTAGTAGAAAATACTTTCTCTGTAAATCTTCTTTGCAGTA
>WBNM01044900.1:0-25396 GCA_013399055.1 Ramphastos sulfuratus | reverse complement strand
CCTCTGGAGGTCATCCAGTCCGAATCCCCTGACAGAGCAGGATGGCCCAGAGCAGGTGGCACAGGACAGCATCGAGGCAGGGTTTGAATGTGTCCAGTGATGGAGGCTCCACCATCTCTCTGGGCTCCACTACCCTCAAAACCAAGAAGTTCCTCCTCACGTCTAGGGGGAACACTCTGGGTGCAGGTTTGTGCCTGTTCCCTCTTGTTCTGCCACTGGGAACTGCTGAAGAAAAGGCTTGGCCATATTGTCCTGACACCCACCCTTTAGATACTGATCATCGTGGAGAAGATTTCCCCCCCTCAGTCTGCTCTTCTCTGGGCTTAAAAAGCCCCCAGATCCCTCAGCCTTTCCTCAGAAGAGATGTTCTGGGCCTCTAACAATCTTTGTAGCCCTTTGCTGTACCCTCTCAAGCAGGTCCCTGTCACACTCAGACTGGGGAGCCCAGAATCATAGACTCATTCAGGTTGGAAGAACCCCTTGAGATCATAAGGTCCAAGCATTCACCACCAAGCTGGACCCAGGACTCCAGATGTGGCTTCAGCAGGGTAAAGGAGAACTTCCCTGGACCTGCTGGCCACGCTCCTCTCCATGCACTGCAGGATGCCGTTGGCATTCTTAGCCCTGAGGGCACATGAGGGTCATCCTCTTGTCCATCAGCACTCCCAAAGCCTTCTCCATGGAGCTGTTTTTCAGCTGTACTGCTGCAGGGAGTTATTCCTTCAGCGCAGGAAAGCTGATAGGATCATAGGATCATAGAGTCACAGGATCATAGGATCGGTCAGGGTTGGAAGGGACCACAAGGATCAGCCAGTGCCAACCCCCCTGCCATGCCCAGGGACACCTCACACTAGATCAGGCTGCCCACAGCCTCATCCAGCCTGGCCTTAAACACCTCCAGGGATGAGGCTCCCACCTCCTCCCTGGGCAACCCCTTCCAGGCTTTCACCCCCCTCGTGCTGAACAACTTCTTCCTAACATCCAGGCTGACTCTACCCATTTCCAGCTTTGTTCCATTCCCCCAACTCCTATCACTCCCTGATCCTCTAGCAGCAGAAGCTTTCAGTTCAGGATGAGCTGTCTTGGCTCTGCTGAGGCTCTTGGGCACAGCCTTGCCACCCCAGCACACTGCTCACAAGTCCCTGTGTGACCCTGGCAGGTGGCATCGACCCCTTTCTGCGGAGCCTGATGGCCAACCAGGCCAAGCTGATGACCCAGGAGCAGGTGATGGTGGATGACCTCCGGGATGGGTTGTTTGAGCAGGTGGAAAGGATTGGGCTTGATTTAGCCTCCCTTAACATGCAGCGTGGCCGAGACCATGGCCTGCCAGGTGAGTTGGCTGTGGGGGCAGAGTTTCCAAAGCAACCAAGTGGAGATCAGGAACTCTTCTGACTGAATGCTGAATGGTCATAGAATGGTTTGGGTGGGAAAGGATCATCTGTGGTCATGCCCTAGGATGGGCAGGGACACATCTCACCAGCACAGGTTGCTCAAGACCTTACTTAGCCTGGCCTTGAGCATCTCCAGGGAGGGAGCATCCACACCCTCCCTGGGCAACCTGTGCCAGTGTCTCCCCACCCTCACTAAAGAATTTTTTTCTCATCTCCAGTCTCAGTCTCCCCTCTCCCAGCTCAAAGCCATTGTCCCTCATCCTGTCACTCCCAGCCCTTATCAAAAGTCCCTCCTCAGCTCTCCTGTGGCCCCTTTCAGGTATTGCTCTAAGGTCTCCCTGGAGCCTTCTCTTCTCCAGGCTGAAGAGCCCCAACTCTTGCAGCCTGTCCCCAGGTTGAGAAACCTCTCCAGATCATGCTTGGTGAAATGATTCTTTCCCAAACCTTCTCCTCATTTCTGTACCACCACAGGCAAATGAAGAGGAGGTTAAGCAACAAAACTAAAGCCTGGCTGGAGCTGGAGGAGGCAGGGTGGAGGCAGGCATGGGACACTGTATGGACCAGACCCAAGTGCTCAGCAATTGCCTCATTTGTATTGTTGTTCAAATGGCAAAATTGGGAAAGCAACGAGTTTGCAGGAGTGGAATTAGGGCCACAAGTCCCCTCTGGCTTCTCTGCAAGCAGCTGCAGTGCTCCAGCCCAGGCCACACTGATTGCAATGTGTGAGGATACTCTCATCAGAGTTTCTCTGTGCAGGCTCTGTCCCAGGAAGGAGAAGCACATCAGAACCACTCTTGGGGCTCTGCAAGGTGCAAAACCTTTCAAATGGCATCTTGCAAGATGGTCTTGAGAAAGAGGTTGTTGATAGGAGCTCCCAGCTGGCTGGTGGGTGTGCTGTTGCCTAACAGGGCTGTCAGGCTGGTGTGAGTGCCTGGGGCTGCTGTGTTGGTGATGTCCTGGGAGGTGCAGTAGAGATCACTGTGAAACACTGCTGGAAAATGTGCTGGAGTCACAGAGCCATAGAATGGATTGAGGTGGAAGGGACCTTAAGGATCATCTAGTTCCAGGGAGAGTTTCTGGTGGATGGGGCCTTAAGGATCATCTAGTTCCAAGGAGAGCTTTTGGTGGGAAGGACCTTAAGCATCATCTAGTTCCAGGGAGAGCTTCTGGTGGCCTTTCAGTGCTTAAAGAGGCTGGTCAGAAAGCTGGGGACAGACTTTTCCTCAGCGTATGTTGTGACAGGCCAAGGGGTGATGGTTTGAAACTAAAAAAGAGGGAGTTTCAGACTGGAGAGAAGAGAGAAATGTTCAACACTGAGGGTGTGGAGAGCCTGGCCCAGGCTGCCCAGAGAGGTTGAAGCTGTCCCATCCCTGGCACCACTCCGGATCAGGNGGTTGGAAGGGACCACAAGGATCAGCCAGTGCCAACCCCCCTGCCATGCCCAGGGACACCTCACACTAGATCAGGCTGCCCACAGCCTCATCCAGCCTGGCCTTAAACACCTCCAGGGATGAGGCTCCCACCTCCTCCCTGGGCAACCCCTTCCAGGCTTTCACCACCCTCGTGCTGAACAACTTCTTCCTAACATCCAGGCTGACTCTACCCATTTCCAGCTTTGTTCCATTCCCCCAACTCCTATCACTCCCTGATCCTCTAGCAGCAGAAGCTTTCAGTTCAGGATGAGCTGTCTTGGCTCTGCTGAGGCTCTTGGGCACAGCCTTGCCACCCCAGCACACTGCTCACAAGTCCCTGTGTGACCCTGGCAGGTGGCATCGACCCCTTTCTGCGGAGCCTGATGGCCAACCAGGCCAAGCTGATGACCCAGGAGCAGGTGATGGTGGATGACCTCCGGGATGGGTTGTTTGAGCAGGTGGAAAGGATTGGGCTTGATTTAGCCTCCCTTAACATGCAGCGTGGCCGAGACCATGGCCTGCCAGGTGAGTTGGCTGTGGGGGCAGAGTTTCCAAAGCAACCAAGTGGAGATCAGGAACTCTTCTGACTGAATGCTGAATGGTCATAGAATGGTTTGGGTGGGAAAGGATCATCTGTGGTCATGCCCTAGGATGGGCAGGGACACATCTCACCAGCACAGGTTGCTCAAGACCTTACTTAGCCTGGCCTTGAGCATCTCCAGGGAGGGAGCATCCACAACCTCCCTGGGCAACCTGTGCCAGTGTCTCCCCACCCTCACTAAAGAATTTTTTTCTCATCTCCAGTCTCAGTCTCCCCTCTCCCAGCTCAAAGCCATTGTCCCTCATCCTGTCACTCCCAGCCCTTATCAAAAGTCCCTCCTCAGCTCTCCTGTGGCCCCTTTCAGGTATTGCTCTAAGGTCTCCCTGGAGCCTTCTCTTCTCCAGGCTGAAGAGCCCCAACTCTTGCAGCCTGTCCCCAGGTTGAGAAACCTCTCCAGATCATGCTTGGTGAAATGATTCTTTCCCAAACCTTCTCCTCATTTCTGTACCACCACAGGCAAATGAAGAGGAGGTTAAGCAACAAAACTAAAGCCTGGCTGGAGCTGGAGGAGGCAGGGTGGAGGCAGGCATGGGACACTGTATGGACCAGACCCAAGTGCTCAGCAATTGCCTCATTTGTATTGTTGTTCAAATGGCAAAATTGGGAAAGCAACGAGTTTGCAGGAGTGGAATTAGGGCCACAAGTCCCCTCTGGCTTCTCTGCAAGCAGCTGCAGTGCTCCAGCCCAGGCCACACTGATTGCAATGTGTGAGGATACTCTCATCAGAGTTTCTCTGTGCAGGCTCTGTCCCAGGAAGGAGAAGCACATCAGAACCACTCTTGGGGCTCTGCAAGGTGCAAAACCTTTCAAATGGCATCTTGCAAGATGGTCTTGAGAAAGAGGTTGTTGATAGGAGCTCCCAGCTGGCTGGTGGGTGTGCTGTTGCCTAACAGGGCTGTCAGGCTGGTGTGAGTGCCTGGGGCTGCTGTGTTGGTGATGTCCTGGGAGGTGCAGTAGAGATCACTGTGAAACACTGCTGGAAAATGTGCTGGAGTCACAGAGCCATAGAATGGATTGAGGTGGAAGGGACCTTAAGGATCATCTAGTTCCAGGGAGAGTTTCTGGTGGATGGGGCCTTAAGGATCATCTAGTTCCAAGGAGAGCTTTTGGTGGGAAGGACCTTAAGCATCATCTAGTTCCAGGGAGAGCTTCTGGTGGCCTTTCAGTGCTTAAAGAGGCTGGTCAGAAAGCTGGGGACAGACTTTTCCTCAGCGTATGTTGTGACAGGCCAAGGGGTGATGGTTTGAAACTAAAAAAGAGGGAGTTTCAGACTGGAGAGAAGAGAGAAATGTTCANTCACAGAGCCATAGAATGGATTGAGGTGGAAGGGACCTTAAGGATCATCTAGTTCCAGGGAGAGTTTCTGGTGGATGGGGCCTTAAGGATCATCTAGTTCCAAGGAGAGCTTTTGGTGGGAAGGACCTTAAGCATCATCTAGTTCCAGGGAGAGCTTCTGGTGGCCTTTCAGTGCTTAAAGAGGCTGGTCAGAAAGCTGGGGACAGACTTTTCCTCAGCGTATGTTGTGACAGGCCAAGGGGTGATGGTTTGAAACTAAAAAAGAGGGAGTTTCAGACTGGAGAGAAGAGAGAAATGTTCAACACTGAGGGTGTGGAGAGCCTGGCCCAGGCTGCCCAGAGAGGTTGAAGCTGTCCCATCCCTGGCACCACTCCGGATCAGGTTGGTTGGGGCTGTGAGCAGCCTGCTCTAGTTACAGCTCTCCCTGCTGACTGGAGGGGATTGGAATACGTGAGCCCTTCACAGGTCCTTTCCCACATTCTGTGATTCTAAGTCACATCTGACAAGACAGTCACAAATTGCCCCTTGCTGGGTGCCCACCAAGGTGCAGAGGTTATGCTCTGGGTGTGCTCCAGTGGATTTCCAACTGCTGCCAGCATGAAGAAACCTAATTCATCTGGCAAAGTTTGATGGCATTCTCCCACCTGGAGCACCTTGGGCAATGTAAGAGCTCTTCCCAGTGTGGGGTAGCTTGTCCCTGTGGCCAGGCAGGGACACAAGTGAGACCAGCCACAGGCAGGTGCTTGGCCACTGTCCTGCTGTGCACACAGAGGTTGCTGTGACCTCTGGTCCAGATTCACTTTCAGTGAAGACAGCACCAACAAGATTTGTGAGGAGCTCTCTCCTGTGGCTCTATCTGAAGGTATCTGAGACTGGATGCTCCCTTAGGGCTCCTGGGTCACAATGAAGATGAGGCAGCCATTAGGACATGCCCCAAACATTCATCTGAGCACCCTCAGCACAGGGCTAGGAGCATCCACAGCATGCCCAGGGTCAGGTATCTTCAGCATTGGTTTCCTTTGCTATTTGAAGTGTCCAAGGGTCTCTGCTCCAGCCCTGCTGCAGCTTCAGCAAGGTGTGGGTCTGCTGTAGTTCCTTGGTCACATCACCAGAGGTTCTTTCAGACACACCATGGCTCTGGAGCTTGTGCACAGGCACCTGCATCACTGCTGAATGGAGCGGCAGGATGGTGCTGGGAGCTGATGGAGCAGCTCCTACTAGCAGAGATCACTTGCAAAGGCATAGCCCTGCCACAGACAGCACTGAAGTGCCAGGCAGGATAAACTGGCTCAGGAGAAGTGGGAAGCTCTAAATGTGAGGAGGAACTTCTTTATACTGATGGTGCTGGAGGGCTGGAACAGATGTGGTGGAGCCTCCATCTCTGGAGTCACTCAAAACCCACCTGGATGCCATCCTGTGCAACCTGCTCCAGGTGACCCTGCTCTGGCAGGGGAGTGAGACTAGATGATCTCCAGAGGCCCCTTCCACTCTCTCACTCTGTGATTCTGTGAGGCTGATGGCATTGATAGAAACAGAAAAAATAGGAGAATGTTTTAAAGGCATTTGGAGTCAACCTGTGCTTTGGCCTTGGCAAAGTGAGGGGGGAAAAAATCTTTCCAGGAAAAGAAAACACCCACAAACATGGTGGGGTTGGAGGGGACCTCTGGAGAGAGCACCCAGGAACATGGTGGGGTGGGAAGGGACCTCTGGAGAGAGCACCCAGGAACATGGTGGGGTGGGAAGGGACCTCTGGAGAGAGCACCCAGGAACATGGTGGGGTGGGAAGGGACCTCTGGAGAGAGCACCCAGGAACATGGTGGGGTGGGAAGGGACCTCTGGAGAGAGCACCCAGGAACATGGTGGGGTGGGAAGGGACCTCTGGAGAGAGCACCCAGGAACATGGTGGGGTGGGAAGGGACCTCTGGAGAGAGCACCCAGGAACATGGTGGGGTGGGAAGGGACCTCTGGAGAGAGCACCCAGGAACATGGTGGGGTGGGAAGGGACCTCTGGAGAGAGCACCCAGGAACATGGTGGGGTGGGAAGGGACCTCTGGAGAGAGCACCCAGGAACATGGTGGAGTGGGAAGGGACCTCTGGAGAGAGCACCCAGGAACATGGTGGGGTGGGAAGGGACCTCTGGAGATCATCCAGTCCAACACTTTTGCTCAAGCAGGGCACCCACAGCAGCTTGCCCAGGATCACAATGCCCAGGTGGCTTTGGAAGCTCTACAGAGAAGGAGACTCCACAACCTCTCTGGGCAGCCTGCTCCAGGGCTCTGCACCCTCACACCAAAGAAGTTTCTCCTCTCCAGATGGGACCTCCTGGGTTCCAGTCTGTGCCCATTGCCCCTCGTCCTGTCAGTGGGCACCACTGAGAAGAGTCAGGCCTCATCCTCTTGCCCCCCACCCTTTAGCTCTTGCTGAGCATTGCTCAGATGCCCTCTGGGGCTGCTCTACCTGCTCTGCTCCCCAACTCCCCGCAGGTTATAACTCCTGGAGAAGATTCTGTGGCCTCTCACAACCTTCTGACCTGGAGGCACTTGCTCAAGTGCTGAAGAATGATGGCCTGGCAAAGAAGTTCCTGCAGCTGTATGGGACCCCAAAGAACATTGACATCTGGATTGGGGCACTGGCAGAGCCCTTTGTGCGTGGAGGCAGGGTTGGACCTCTCATGGCTTGTATCATTGGCACTCAGTTCAGACACATCCGTGATGGGGACAGGTGAGAAGAGAGTTGGGTACCCAAACCCCAAAGGGCAGAGGGAGGCTGCAGCTCATGGGGATTTCTTTATGCAGGTTTGGAAACTGTTCCAGCTGCTTGTTGCCTTTTTGTGGTCATTACTCCTCCAAATGTTTTTTTCCCCTCCTGGTGATGTTCTTATTCCCTGAATCTGATGAGTGAGGTCCTAAGCTAAGAAAGGTTGGACTCAGTGGTCTCTTTGGGTCCCTTCCAACCCCTGACACCCTGTGATCCTGTGATCCCTCCCCAGCCAAATGTTCTCACTCTCAGCCTGCTCACTGCCAGTCACTACTGGTGCAAACTGGGTTTCCCTTCTCCATGCTGCTGGCTCACAGCCAGTTTGAGCTCTTTTCCTCCTTCAGATGAATGATTTCAGGGAGGTTCTTGTTACTGCATGTCCAAACAGCAGCTCAGCCCAGCAAGGGGACACACAAATACCTCAAGGAGAGAAGGAGGTGAAGCTCTAAATGTGGGAAACCCAATGTCTGGGTGGATTGTCTTCACCAAGTAGGAAAAAAGCTCTTTGGTTTCATCAGCCTAGGTGGCTTGCACTGAGCTGGAGGATGCTCAGCAGGGTGGCTCCTGCTTTGCCCTGCAGACCTGGAGATGCTGCTGAATCCCAACATGCTGCCAGGCCACTCCAAGGATAAAAGAGATTCATTGTTCTTGGCTGAGTCCCAGCTCAGCCCAAGCTGCTTCCCCTGCACTGGCAGCACCCAAGTGCTGAACTTGGCACTTGGACTTGTTAAAACTCCTGGCACTGGACTGTGCCCCATCTGCCCAGCCTGTCCAGGTCCCTCTGCAGAGCTCTCCTGCCCTCTCACATCCACACTTGCTCCCAACTTGGTGCTGTCTGCAAGCTCACTGATGGAGGACTCAACCCCCCCTATCCAGACCATCAATGATATGTGATATCAAAGACATCAAAAGATATGTGACCTGCTCTGGGTGATGCTGCTCTGGCAGGGGGGCTGCACCAGATGATCTTTCAAGGTCCCTTCCAGCCCCTGGCATTCTATGATGTTAAACAGGACTGTGCCCAGCACTGGTCCCTGGGGCACACCACCAGTGACAGCTGCCAACTGGATGTGGCACCATTCACCACCACTCTCTGGGCCTGGCCATGCAGCACAGAGTGTCCCTGTCCAAGCCATGGGCTGCCAGCTTGGCCAGGAGTTTGCTATGCCAGGCAGTGTCAAAGGCCTTGCTGAAGTCCAGGTAGACTACATCCACAGCCTGCCCCACGTCCATCAGGCATAGAAAGAGATCAGCTTGGTCAAGCAGGACCTGCCCCTCCTGAATTCATGCTGTAAATCTAATATTGCAGGACTCTTGAATGTGAAGAAGCCCAAAGACAAAACCATTTTGTGTCAACTTCTTCCTCCTGCAGGTTCTGGTGGAAGAAGAAAGGAGTTTTCACGCAGCCACAGCGCTCTGCGCTGGCCAAAATCTCCTTGCCACGAATCATCTGTGACAACACCAACATCTCTAAAGTACCAAAGGACATCTTCCAGACCAACAGCTACCCTGGTGACTTTGTCAGCTGCAGCAAGATCCCCAAGCTGGACCTCACAGCCTGGAAGTCACACGTGGCTGAGGACCTGGCAGAGCGAGGTATGAGCTTCACACAGCTCTGGTGGCACACATGGGAGACAAGCAGACCCTGGGGCTCCCAGCCAGAGCTGCCTAACAGGGGCCTGAACATATGTGCCAGGTCCATAGAATCACTCCTGTTGACACAATCACAGCAACACCCAGGCTGGCAAAGCCCCTCAGGATCATTAAGTCCAACACTGGTCCTGAACACCTCCAGGGAGGTTGTGGAGCACAGAATCACCCAATGTGATCTGTGATCATTGATCACATCGGGTGATTCTGTGCTCCACAACCTCCCTGGGCAACCTGTGCCAGTGTCTCACCACCCTCACTGCAAACAACTTCCTCCTCACATCCAGTTTCAATCTCCCCTCTGCCAGTTCAAACCCATTCCTGCAGGAAAGAAATTGTCCCTCATGCCCAACCTGAACGTCCCCTGGCACAACTTGGGGCCATTCCCTCTCATCTTCCCAAGCTGGCATTCTGTGATCTCATTACATTGAGGGACATCCAGAGGTCCTTAGAGAGATCAGGACTGATGCCAGAGCTATCAGCCCCTCTTTGCCACTTTATAGCAGTGGAAATAAACCACAGCAGGGAGCTCTGGCATGACTTTTTCTCTGTCTTAACACATTTTTTTTTCCCCCATGCCTTGTAGAAAAACCATCTGCTGACCTTCAGTGCTGAACATTGAGGATCCCCCAGAAACTGCTGAGATGGATGATTACTGATTCCTGTGCTTATGCTTTTACTGCCTTGAAACATTTGGGCATCTGCTGCCCACTTGCTCAATTTAGTTTGCATGAAGCCTTTCCAGTGAGACAGAGCCCAACCATGAAAGAACATCACAGGGGACAAAAATTATGTTCCCAGCTCTGTGCAATGTCACAAAGCAAAGCAAAAGGAGCTAGGCAGAGGCTGACTGCAGTCCAACCAGCTGCTGGCTTGTCACACACACTGTGTTCCAGTGAGCTTTGCTGCAAGGCATGTCCTTGACTCTCCTTTCCATGTGTCTGGCCTGCACTGAAGGAGAGGGGGAGCAGTGCAATCATAGGATGCTCTGGGTTGGAAGGGACCTCCAAAGCTCATCCAGTCCAAGCCCCCTGCAGTCAAGCAGGGACATCCTTCACTAGATCAGGTTGCCCACAGCCCTGTCAAGCTTCACCTTGAATATCTCCAGGGATGGGGTCCCAATCACCTCCCTGGGCAACCTGTTGCAGTGTTCCAGCACCCTCTTGGTGCAGAACTTGTTCCTAACATCCAATCTAAATCTGCTCTGCTCTAGTTTGAAGCCATTGCCCTCATCCTGTCCCTGCAGGCCTTTGTAAGCAGTTTCTCTCCAGCCTTTTTGTAGCCCCTTTCAGGTACTGGCAGGCTGCTATTAGGTCTCCCTGGAGCCTCCTCTTTTCCAGGCTGAACAACCCCAACTGCTCAGCCTGTTCTCCTAGCAGAGGTGCTAGGATCTGTGTGATCTGCTCTAAATGATCCTGCTCTGACAGGAGGGTTGGACTGGATGAGCTTTGGAGGTCCTTTCAGCCCCTGACATTCTGTGCTGCAGCCTCCTGATCATTTTCATGTCCCTCCTCTGGACCCACTCCACCAGGTCCTTCCTGTATTGAGGGCTCCAGAGCTGGGCTTAGCACTCCAGGTGAGGTCTCAGCAGAGCAAAGTGGCAGAATCCTCTCTCTGGCTCTGCTGGCAACACTGCTGCTGCTGCAGCCCAGGCTGTGATTGCCCTTCTGGGCTGCCAGCACACACTGCCTGCCCATGCCCAGCTTCTCCTCCATCACAGAAACATCCAGGTTGGAAGAGACCCTCAGGGTCACCAAGTCCAACCCAGAACCCTGCTCTACAAGATTCACCTTAAACCACATCCCCAAGCACCACATCCAAACCACCCTTAAACACAGCCAGGCTTGGGGACTCCACCACCTCCCTGGGCAGCTCCTTCCAGTCCCTGACCACTCTCTCCCTGAAAAACCTTTTCCTGATGTCCAATCTAAACCTCCCCAACCTCATCTTGAGGCCATTCCCCCTTGTTCTGTCAGCAACCCCAAATCCTTTTCCACAGGGCTGCTTCCTATCAGCTTGTGCAAGACAAATCTGTAATTCACCTTCCAGAGGAAAGCTGCTCATTTCATGGTGCCTTGGAGTGGAGCAGCAATAGCTGTCACAGCCCCAGCCAGGCTGCTTTCCAATGCCCTGTTTCAGGTTTGGCTTGCACATGGGATGAAGAAATTGTCCATGTGGCAGACAGTTCTTTCACCATTTTGTTTTGTTTTTGGGTNTTTTGTTTTGTTTTTGGGTTTTTTTTTTTTTTTTTTTTTTTTTGCCTGTAATTCACCTGGAAGCATCACCTTGTGTGACAAAAATCCACCACAGCTTCTTCCTGCAGCCTGGCTTGAGCCAGAGTGCCTCCCACCCTGGGCTGTGGAGCTGATGAGATGTGTCCTGGCTGAGATNAACAGCCCCAGGGCTCTCAGGCTCTCTCCATAGAGGAGATGCTCAACTCCCCCACTCATCCTTGTGGCTCTCTGCTGGACTCTCTCCAGCAGGTCTGTGTTTCTCCTGGACTGGGGAGCCCCAAACTGGACACAGGATTCCAGGTGTGGTCTCACCAGGGTAGATTAGAGTGGCAGAAGAACCTCCCTAGCCCTGCTGGACACACTTTTCCTGATGCCCCCCAGGATGCTTTGGCCACAAGGGCACATTGCTGGCCCACAACTGTTTTCATCTACAAGAAAGTACACCCAGCTTCACTCCAACTTTGTCCCCTCAATATCTTCTCTTGAAAGGGATCCAACCCACTTTCTCCTTCCTCTCTGGCCTGCTGTGCTTGCTGTTATTCATCAATAAACTTCAACTTGGAGCTGAGCTCAAAATGTTCCCTGCTCTTGGTAACAGCTGCATTAGCAGAGGTGAGTGGAGGCTGGGGGGTGGGTTTGGGATGGGAAGATTGGACACAAGTCAGTAGAAGAACCTTTGTGTCTGGAGGTAAAGAAGATGCTTGCTGAAGCCTCTGAGCCATGCTGCTGTGTCATGCAGCACAATCAGATGTCACAGGATGGGTTGGGTTGGAAAGGACCTTCTGAAGAGCATCTGGTCCAGCTCTCACTATAGAATATAGAACTCAATTGTAGAATGGCTCAGGTTGGAAGGGACCTTAGAGATCATCTCCTCCAACCTCCCCACCACAGGCAGTGACACCCCAACTAGACTCAGCTGCTCAAAGCCTCATCCCCCAACCTGGCCTTGAACACCTCCAGGGTGGAGGCAGCCACAACCTCTCTGAGCAACCCATTCCAGAGTCTCACCACTTTCATACTGAAGAACTTCTTCCTAAGCTCCATTCTGACCCTGCTCTCCCTCAGCTTCAAAGCATTCCCCCTTGGCCTGGCTCCAGACACCCTGATGTAAAGTCCCTCTGCAGCCTTCCTGCAGGCTCCCTTCAGCTACTGGAAGGCAGCATTAAGGTACCCCCAGAGCCTTCTCCAGGATGAACAACCCCATTCAATACAGGTCAGTTTGAAGTCACCTTCCCTTTTGAAAACAACAGGTTTACAAGCAAGGTAGTTTGCACAGTCAACATTTTTTACCTGGAAGCTCAGAACAAAACTTTTAAGTTCTTCAAGTCCAAGCATCAGCTCAACACCACCACCACTGAGCCATCAACCCAAGTGCCATCTCCATGCTTTCCTTGAACCCCTTCAGGGACTGGGACTCCACCACTGCTCTGGGCAGCCTGTTCCAATCCCTGTCCACCCTTTGCAGTACAGAAATTGTTGCTGATGTCCAAGCTAAACCTCCCCTGCTGCAGTTTGAGGCCATGTTCCTCAGGCCAGCACAGGATCTAGTTCCAACAAACACTTGACAATAAGCTCCTCTTGGTCGCCCTCAACGTGGGAAGAGATTCTGTGAGGTCCTCAGAGAAAAAGAAGAGGGCTAGACACTGACTTCTGCCAGCACTTGGCCAGAATTCCCAGCTGGCTTTGATCAGAAGCAGCTACCCAAAGCTGCTCTGTGTTTTGTGAAACAAAGTGGATCCATGGATTCATCAAGGAGCTGCAGGCAGAGCACGAGAGGCAAAGTTCCCTCAGCCTTGAGGCTCTGTCTCTAATACATTCACCCTGGAGTCTCTCTGGATATCAACATTGGTGCCCCTGCTTAGCTGAGCAGTAGCTGCAGGCACCTGATGAGCTCCCTTGGGTACTGTTCTCCTTTTGAAGACTGCTGTGGTCCTTGGGCAGTCTCAGCACTTTGCCCTCAGATATCTTCTTCCAATCTGTTCCAGTGGAGCTCTTTGTGCCAGTTACATCTTAGAATCATAGACTCAGCCAGGTTGGAAGAGACCTCCAAGCTCACCCAGCCCAACCTAGCACCCAGCCCCAGCCAATCAACCAGACCATGGCACTAAGTGCCCCAGCCAGGTTTGGCTTGAACACCTCCAGGGATGGGCACTCCACCACCTCCCTGGGCAGCCCATTCCAATGCCAATCACTCTCTCTGGCAACAACTTCCTCCTAACACCCAGCCTAGACCTTCTCTGGTACAGCTTGAGGTTGTGTCCCCTCATTCTGTTGCTGGGTGCCTGGCAGAAGAGCCTAACCCCAGCTGGCCACAACCTCCCTTCAGGTAGCTGCAGAGAGCAATGAGGTCTGCCCTGAGCCTCCTCTTGTGCAGGCTGCACACCCCCAGCTCCCTCAGCCTCTCCTCACAGGGTTGTGCTCCAGGCCCCTCCCCAGCCTTGCTGCCCTTCTCTGGACACCTTCCAGCACCTCAACATCTCTCTTGATTTTAAGGGGCCCAGAACTGGACACATCCAGGGGGAACTGCTCCTATTTTGGAATCCAGTCCTCTTCTTTCACCCTGCTTTCACAGTAGGAGGTCACTCGTAACCTCCAGCTTCAGCACCTCCTCTGTCTCTAGCCTTGCTGTATTGGTAGCAGGTGACAGCATCTCAGGCAGATTCTCCCTGCAACTGCATGAAGGGAGGATGGAGTGAGGAGGGTGCAGCCTCTTCTCCCTGGTGGCAAGTGACAGGACCAGAGGAAATGGTTACAAGCTGCACCAGGGGAGGTTTAGGATGGATGCAAGGAAATATTTCTTCACTGAAAGGCTTATCAAACATTGGAATGGTCTGCCCAGGGCAGTGATGGAGTCACCATCCCTGGAGGTGTTCAAATGGCTTAGGGCCACCGTTTAATGGTGACTTTGCAGTGCTAGGTGGAAGGTTGGACTGGTCTTGTACTGATGACCTTGATTCAGGCATGGAGAGTGTCAGCAGCAAGTTTGCAGCTGGCACCAAGTTAGGTGGCAGTGTTGGTTTGAATGAAGGTAGAGAGGCTCTTCAGAGGGGTTTGAACAGGCNAGGTGATTGTGCTCTTGGACTCAGTTCTGGTGAGGCCACACCTTGAGTGCTGTGTTCAGTTTGGGGCACTGCAATACAAGAGATGTGGAGGTGCTGGAGCAGGTCCAAAGGAGGACAAGGAAACTGGGGAAGGGCCTGGAGTATAAATCTTAAGAGGAGCAACCAAGGGAGCTGGGGATGGTTAGTGTGAAACAGAGGAGGCTGAGGGCAGAGCTCATTGCTGTCTGCAGCTACCTGAAGGGACATTGTGGAGAGGCTGCTGCTGGGCTCTGCTCACAGGGAATTGGAGACAGAACAAGAGGGAATGGCCTCAAGCTGAGGCTGGGGAGGTTTAGATTGGACATTAGGAAAAAGTTTTTCCATGGAGAGAGTGGTCAGGGACTGGAATGAGCTGCCCAGGGAGGTGGTGGAGTCCCCAACCCTGACTGTGTTTCAGAGTGGTTTGGATGTGGTGCTTGGGGCTATGGTTTAAGGTGCATCTTGTAGAGCAAGGTTCTAGGTTGGACTTGGTGATCCTGAGGGCCTTTGCCAGCCTGGGTGTTGGTGTGATTCTGTGATCTCAAAGGTCTCTTCCCACCAAAGGTGCTCTGTGCAGCCCCTTCCCCTCTGAGCTTTCATTGCTCTCACAGCCTTTTCCCATTAGCTCAGATCGCCTTCTCCACCTCCACCTCTCTTTCCCAGCCAATGCCTGGCTTAGCAGAGCTGGTGAGTAGCAGCAGCACCATGAAAGCTCATGACAAGAACAGGGCACTCCTTTCCCTACTGCATGCTCACTTAAACAGAGCCAGGCTCTGAAAGCAGAGCTGGCAAAAGTGAGTCAGCTGAGCATGGATCACCCAGCCTGGAAACTGTGAGCTCCAGCAGAGCTGTGGGTTCTGAAAGCACCTTGCAGGTTAGGCAAGTGTTGGCTGGTTTGGAAGGGGAAGCCTCTATGATTCTATCCTTGTGCCAGAACAAAATTACAGCTGAGGATGTCAGGATCTGTGGGTTCGGAGCCTCAGGGCTCGGTTGGCTCTAGCTGACACTCCATGGGGACCTGGGGATGGCACCATTTGGATCACCACTTTACAGCCTTGCCCTTTCCCATGCTCTATCAGAGATCCCAGCTGTGGAAAGCCTCAAATAACCACGAGCCCAGCTTCAAACTCCTGCCTCTCTGATGTTTGCTGGAAAGGGGCTCTGTCCTCAGTGCTCTGAGCAGGTGGAGTTACCTTTCTGCATGGAACAGCTCAGCAATGGCCAGTCAGTGCTGCTTGTTCCCCAGTTTGGTGGTGCCATGGAGAGCCACTCCTGCCACAGCTGACCACCCTGAGGGGCTAACGCTTGGGGGTCCTTCTCTGATGATGCTCTCATCTGACCATGTGGACACCACCATTCGTGCTGGAGATGTTTTTTCTCTCTTTTCTTCAGGTCCAGCATCTTGTGTTCTTAGATCACAAGGTTTAGGTTTAGGGATCACAGCTCACAGGATGTCAGGGGTTGGAAGGGACCCAAAGAGCTCATCCAGTCCAACCCCCCTGCCACAGCAGGACCAGACAATCCAGCTCAGGTCACACAGGAATACATCCAGACAGGGCTTGAAAGTCTCCTGAGAAGGAGACACCACAACCTCTCTGGGCAGCCTGTGCCAGTGCTCTGGGACCCTTCCAGTCAAGATGTTCTTCCTCATGTTGAGCTGGAACCTCCTGTGCTGCAGCTTCCATCCATGGCTCCTTGTCCTATCCCAGGGCACATCACTGAGCCTTGTCTACCTCTCTGTTCTCAGGGGTCTGACTCTGGCCTCTGGGCAGCAGGTGACAGCCAAGCTGGTTTTATTGGTCCTTGAAATGTTCCCTTTGCAATCCTGACTGGATTTTAATACCATAACTCCCTTAAAGTGAGAGCTGCTTGAGCAAGAAGATCCTTGTGCAGAGAATGATTCACAAAGTTTTTCTTTTCCAGCCCAGGCATTGTGGTTATTGCACAGCTCCTTCTCCTGCATGGCTTTTAGAGGAGCTGCAGCACTCCCAGGCTGTGCTCACATTTTCCTGCTCTAACCCTTAGGTATGCAGGGGTTGTCTCAACATGTGCCTGCCTCTGGCCAAGAAACCATCAGGAGGAGCTGCTCTGGCTTTGTTTGGCTTTTGTGGCCCTTTCACCACCAGTCTCTCTTTACATGAGGAAGGTCCGGCTTGGTCCCTCCAGTGCCTGGAGACATGGGGCAGGAGCTGGCTGCTGGGCTCATTGCTTTTCTCTTGCTCTCCTCCATCTCATCTCTGATTCCCTGCCCATCTTGCAGCCAGCTCACTTGGTGAAGTTCAGTGGTGAGACAGTCTGGTGTGGTTGTGCTGCCCAACACATCCTGCTGCCTTCTGTTAGGTCAGCACATCCTGGGCTGATCCCCAGCAGCGTGGGCAGCAGGGGCAGGGAGGGGATTCTGCCCCTCTGCTGTGCTCTGCTGAGACCTCTCTGCAGTGCTGGGGCAGCTCTGGAGTGCTCAGCACAGCACAGACCTGTTGGAGCAGAACCAGAGGAGATCACAGCAGTGCTGGCAGGGCTGGAAAGGCTCTGCTGTGAGGCCAGGCTGAGAGAGGCTGTTCAGCCTCAAGAAGAGAAGGCTCCAGGGAGACCTTCTGGTGGCCTTTCAGTGCTCAAAGGGACCTGAGAAAGCTGGGGACACAGTTTTAAGCAGGGTCTGTTGTGACAGGACAAGGGGTGATGGTTTGAACTAAAAAGGGGGAACTCAGACCAGAGAGAAAGGAGAAATGTTTGACACCGAGGATGAGGAGAGCCTGGCTCAGATTGCCCAGAGAGGTGGGAGATGTCCCACCCCTGGAACCACTCTGGGTCAGGCTGTTCGTGACTCCCAGCAGCCTGCTCTGGCTGCAGCTGTCCCTGCTGACTGCAGAGGCTTGGACTGGCTGAGCTTTAAAGGTCTCTTCCACCCCAAACCATTCTGGGACCCCTGACTCTGTGCTTCTCTCTGCACACTGTGCCTATGCACGACTACAGAAGAGCTCTCTCCAAGCAACCTTTGCTCCTGCAGCCCAGGGCCAGCCACACCCCGCACACACAGGCTGGGTGCCCGTCGCTGGGTGCCCGTCGCTGGGCGCCCATCGCCGTGCCCGCAGCCAGCCCCCACACGCCCTGCCGCTGGGCGGCCCTCGCCGAACCAGCTCCCGGCAGATGCCAGCCGCAGCCTCTGCGAAGCTCCCGAAGCTGCTTCCAGCTTTGCACCATCCACCTCTGCCTGACGAAGGGAATCTGAAGCCAGCTCCACAACATCAGCTGCTCCTGCCTCAGGCACTGCTCCGTGCAGCACTCCTCTGCTTGCCTCTGGGCTGCCGGGATGGAGTTTTTGCTCTTCCACTACCCCTTTACTTGTCTGTTCATCGCTCTTCTAGTCCTCTACCAGGTGAAACCTGCCTTCAGGTTCTTCTGCAAGATGACCTTTTACAAGTTGTGGCTCTTCACCTTCAGCATTCTGGTGATTTTGCTCAGTATCCCTCGTGGACGGAGCCCAGAAAACATAAAGTAAGTTGTCTGTGGCTTCTTTTTTTTTGCCCTGGGTGTTGCTGGAGTCAAACTCTTGCTCCTTTTAGGGGAGAGGGTCCTGGGGGTTGTGCTGCAGTGGGGGAGGAATTGGCTGCATGTTGGTGTGGAGAGCTGCCAGGCTCTGGTAATTCAGAGGAGAGGGGTGAGTTTCAGCAATGGCTTTGAGTGGGTGGAATGCCTAAGGAATTACAGAGGCAAAGGATATAAAAGGTGGCATAAATCTGACAAACTGGGTGATGCAGAGCTAAAAGCACTCATTTGGTTTAGTAAATCCCTCCAATGTGGTCCTCAGGGCCGCATTTCCCTCCTTCATTTCCCTCCTTCCCTCCTCTTCTCCAGACCAAATCCCCCCAGCTCCCTCAGCTGCTCCTCCCCAGCCCTGTTCTCCAGACCCTTTGTCAGCTTTGTTGCATTTCTCTGGACCTCAAAGTCCTTCTTGGATTAAGGGGCCCAAAATTGGACCCAGTACTCAAGGTGTGCCCCCACCAGTGCCCAGTACAGGGGGACAATCCCTGCCCTGGTCCCCTTACCCAGTTCCAGCATCCCTTTTGCTTCCCTCTCCCAGGTTTCTGCGCATGACATTCCTGCCACTCAAACACATCTTTGGGATCAAGATAGTGGTGAAGGGCAAGGAGAACCTCAGGAACAAGAAACCTTTTGTCCTTGTGCTGAACCACCAGACCTCCCTTGACATTATGGGTATGTGGTGATCCTGTCTTCTGCTCCTGACTCCAGATGGCAGTGGGGAAGGGGAGGACAAGGGGCAATGGTGGTAGCTGAGGCATAGGAAGTTTCATTTAAACATTAGGAAGAATTTTTCCCTGTGAGGGTGACAGAGCACTGGAACAGGTTGCCCAGGGGGGTTGTGGAGTCTCCTTCTCTGGAGACATTCAAAACCTGCCTGGATGTGTTCCCGTGTGATCTGCTCTGGGTGATGCTGCTGTTGCAGGGGGGTTGGATTGGCTGAGCTTTGGAGGTCCCTTCCAGCCCCTGACATTCTGTGATGCTGTGATGAAATCCCAGGAACACAGGCAGAGGGCCAGCAGTGGTTGCCACATAAGCTGTCACCAGCTAGCCCCAAGCCAGGGCTGATCTCCAGGGTATTAGAGCCAGGGTTGTTGTCCAGGGTTGTTGTCCAGCTGTTAGAGGTATTTGCAGACTAAAGCAGCTTCATCCTGTCCAAGGCAATCATAGGATCACAGAATGGTTTGGGATGGAAGAGGCCTCAAAGTTCATCCAGTTCCAACCCCCTGCCATGGGCAGGGACACCTCCCACTAGCCCAGGTTGCTCAAGGCTTCATCCATCCTGGCCATGAGCTCCTCCAGGGAGAGGGCATCCATCACCTTCCTGGGCAACCTGTTCCAGTGTCTCCCCACCCTCACTGTCAAGAATTTCTTTCTAACCTCCAGCCTAAGTCTGCTCTCTTCCAGCTTAAAGCCACTGCCCCTCATCCTATCACTACAGCCCCAGCCACAAGCCTGGGGATGAAAGTGTCAACTGACCACAGCTATGGCATGGCTGCTGTGGTTGAGTGTCCTCCTCCAAGTGGGTGCTTGGCCTGGAGACTCCCAGAATCCCTTCCCCAGCACATTTCTGATCCTAGGAAGCTGGATGAGCACTGCAGCTGTGACACCTCTCAGGGAGGGGGCTGCAGCCTAGAAACTGGAGGCAACAGCACAGTTGGCAACTTGTCCTGCCCTTGTTCTCCCCCTGCAGTGATGATGGACATCCTGCCAAGCCGCTGTGTGCCCATTGCCAAGAAGGAGATTCTCTACATGGGCACCTTTGGCCTGGCCTGCTGGCTCTCAGGAGTCATTTTCATCGACCGCAAGAAGAGGCAGGAGTCCATCACCACCTTGACAGAGCTGGCAGACTCCCTGCACAGAGACAATGTGAGTGGGGAGAATGCTGGTGAGGGCCCACTGGGAAAGGTGAGCCTGGATGGGGCTGGGAAGAGATCACAGAACAACAGAATCATAGAACAACAGAAATCATAGAATTATAGAGTCATAGAATCACAGAATCATAGAGTAATAGAATGATAGAATCAGTCAGGGTTGGAAGGGACCACAAGGATCATCCAGTTCCAACCCCTCTGCCATGGGCAGGGACACCTCACACTAGATCAGGCTGGCCACAGCCTCATCCAACCTGGCCTTAAACACCTCCAGGGATGAGGTTTCCACCACCTCCCTGGGCAACCCCATCCAGGCTCTCACCACCCCCATGCTGAAGAACTTCTTCCTAACATGCAGTCTGAATCTACCCATTTCTAGCTTTGTACTGTTACCCCCACTCCTATCACTACCTGACAGCCTAAAAAGTCCCTCCCCAGCTCTCTTGATCTCGGGCTCTAGCCTGGCCACTGGGCAGAGCAAAGTAAGAGCATCTTTGGTGGGCTCAGCCTGCTGTGGGTCTGCACAGTGCTCATAGTGAAAGAAGAGGATGTCTCTGTGTGGTCAGCAGCAGGCAGAGCAGTGGAGTATGCCTGTGCAGAGGCTTAGACTAGTGCCTGGAGGTGCTCCCATCTCTATGTCTTCTCCCCCCTGGCAGTTGTGCATATTGATCTTCCCCGAAGGAACTCGCAACCACAGTGGCTCCATGCTGCCCTTCAAACATGGAGCCTTCCAGCTGGCTGTGAAAGCCCAGGTGAGAAACACCTTCCTCCTGGCCTGCAGTCTGCCTACCAAGGTCCCCTCACAGCCAAGGTTCTGCAGCTCCTGCTCCTTGGCTTCCCTTTGGGNCCAACACTTCCATGTCCTTCCTGTGCTGGGGCCTCCAGAACTGCACACAGGACTCCAGATGGGGTCTGAGGAGAGCAGAGTAAAGGGGGAGAATCCCCTCCCTTGCCCTGCTGCCCACACTGCTCTTGCTGCAGCTCAGGACTGGGTTGGTTGTCTGGAATAGAACCATAGAAACACAGAACTGCTCAGGTTGGAAGGAATCTCAAAAATTATCTACTTCAATCTTCCTGCCATGGGCAGGGACACCTCTCAGCTAGACTTGGCTGCTCAAAGCCTTATCCAGCCTGGCCTTGAATACCCCCAGAGAGGAGGCAGCCACAACCTCCCTGGGCGGCCTCCGGGAGCCCACAAGGAGCTTGGCCACAGGTGAAGGCTGTTTCTGGGACAAGTGGAAATCCTTGGGAAAACAGTGGGGGAACATTGACAGGAGTCCTGGACTGGTCCAGGGAGAGTTTCTGCTGAGCAGGTCTCCATACATACAAACTTCTATCAGTTCATGAAGTGTTGGCCTACATACAGAGATGAAAATGCAAAAGCCAGCAGCTGAAGGATCTAAATAACCTCAGAAGCCCTTCAGGTGCCCTTGTGGAGCTGATTGGGAGAATTATCAGCAAGGTTCAGGATTCACCTAAGGACAGCAGTTTTGGGGGGTTTTTTGGGGGGGGAAATTTTTAGATTGACATTTTTTCTCCCCTCCAGGTCCCTGTAATCCCTGTGGTGATCTCTTCCTACTGTGACTTCTACAACCAGAAGGAGAAGAGATTTACACCTGGTAAGAATGACTTGGGACAAAATATGGGCTGGGTGTTGGTGTGAGGTCATTGTTGGGAGGGAGCCCTGTGGTGGGTGTGGGGAGGAGTGGAGGAGTGGAGGAGTGGGAGGTGGTGTGGAGAGAGCAGCCAGAGAGCAGCAGGTTGTGTCTGTGAATAGAGGAGGGAACAGAAGATTTCACCACCAGGTTTGCCTCTCCCCTTGGATTTCTCACAGCTTTTCCATTACCCATGTGAGGGAAGCTGGGAAAGCAGCAGAATCCTGGGGCAGGTCCTGTCCCTGACCCCACCACAGTGTCCTTGGATCTGCAGGGGCATGGAGAGTTAGGAAACAAAAGCAAACATGAATCCCCCAGCAAAAGTCATCCTGAGGCTGTACCTCCTCCCAGTTACAGATTGCATCCCTTTGTGCTGCTCACTGCTAACCTCCCACAGGGAACAAATGACACAACCTTGGGCTTTAAGAAAGGAAAGGCAGGAAAGTGTGTTTGGAATGCCAGCAGAGAAAAGCAACCCAGCCTGTTCCTCCTCTGCCCCTGCTGACACCCACCCCAAAGTCACCTTCTGCCATTCCCAGCCTATTCCTCCTCTGCCCCTGCTGACATCCACCCCAAATGACCTTCTGCTATTCCCAGCCTGTTCCTCCACTGCCCCTGCTGACACCCACCCCAAATGACCTTCTGCTATTCCCAGCCTCTTCCTCCTCTGCCCCTGCTGACACCCACCCCCAAACGGCCTTCTGCCATTCTCACCCTCCCCCATTCCAGCCCTGCTCTTTCCTAGGGGCAGTTCCCACTCCTCCTAGTATGGGTGGCTGGGTGCAGTCATTCCCAGACACTTGGAGGAGAGAGTTGTGCAGGTGGTGGAGCTGTGAGATGTTGCATTCTCTGTTTCCCCTGCTGAGGGGCTCTATCCTGTCTCTGTCTGGCCACATGCAGAAGACTTTTGGTATTGGAAGGATCCTTCCACCTTGCCAGGAACTGTCCTGCTCCCTCCCCATCACAGCCCTGCTCAGCAGGCAGCCAAGGCAGGGCACTGCCCTGGGCACACTAACACACCGGTGCCCAGTACAGGGGGACAAGCCCTGCCCTGGTTCTGCTGGTCACACTGTTCCTGATCCAGGCCAGAGTGCTGGTGGCCTTCTTGGCCACCTGAACACACAGACTGGCTCCTCTGGAGCTGTTCAAGCTGTGTGGCCATGGCACTTCAGGACATGGCTTCGTGGCCATGGTGATCTTCAGCTGCCTGTGGCCCCACACCCCAGGCCTCTCTACTGGGCAGTTTCCAGCCACTCTGCCCTGAGCCTGGAGTGTTCATGGGGTCATAACTGATGATTGTTAAAATGGTGCATTTGAGGAGAGGTCCACCTGTGCCTGCACCTCTGAGTGGAGGGGAAGAGCCTAGTCTGGGTTTTTGCTGTGCCCATTTGGGACATGACTGAATTGAGACATCCCCAACCCAGCTGTCTCGTTCCTTGCTCTGCACCAGTTTGCTTCCTTGCTTTGCACCTCTGCTGCTCTTCTGCAACACTCACAGATTTTTCTTCTCCCTCTCTGAGCCTCCTGTCTCATTTTTCCAGGCAAAAGCATCATCCAGGTGCTGCCAGAAGTGGAGACCACTGGCCTGGGCCCGGCTGATGTCCCCAGGCTCACCGAGCAGGTCCGGGACTCCATGCTGGCCACCTACCAGAGGATATCAGGAATGACAAATGGGACTCCCCATCAGGATTCCTAACTTCTAGCCCCAGCTGTGTATGTAGCAGCTGAAGGGGGGGAACATGGCAACCACGTGGCAACCATGAGAAGCTCTGGCAGCAGTGGATTGCAACCCTGGCATAGCAGAGACAGGGAAAGCATCCACAGAAGAAGAAAAGCTTGTCAGGGGAGGTGGTGAAAGGGTTGCCATGTTCCTTCCAGACAACTGTGCCACCTGCATGGGCAGACACATGGTGGGTAGCTGAGCACTGCTTTATAATCACAGCACTGAGACCTCTCCAGCTGGACCCCAGGCAGAGCTGGACCCAGCCTGTGATCATTGCTGAGGGCTCACAGTCATCTTTTTTGGACTCCAAACCAACAAGGCACAGGCATTTTTCCCAAGCCTGTGACCATCCTGCCTGGGGAAGTGTCAGTCTCAAGGTTTGTCCCAGGCCCCTGGAAGCACACTCAGGAGAAGGCACTGTCTGCCAGCTCTTTCCATGGGGAGAACTTGGGAGAAAGCTCTGCCATGTGAGGAGAAAGCCCCAAGGCAGCTTTGGGAGTGGGGAATTAAAGCCTTTATGTGTGCCCAAAGGGGTTGGTGGTTTGCTTGTCTTGGCCTTCCTTTCAAGCAGAGCAAGGTTTTGCTTTCAGTCGTGGGGCAGATCTTCAAGGTGTGAGTGGAATGAGCCTGGAGACTCAGAAACCAGAGGCAGAGAGCAGAAATGAGCTGCTTCACACCCTGCCATGCCTTGATAGCCTCACAATTCCTAACACAACATTTTATTTTCACCTCAGATAGACTCTGGGAGCTGCAGCTCCTGATCTCTGATTCCTCTCTGGTTTTGCCCTGTCTCCTGGGTGTCATCTTGCCACCCTCTGCCCAGGGTCACCATGGCCTTTCCCCCCTTCCCCTGTGCTGGAGGCTCATGGAGCAGCATGGTCCCCAAGCCCCATTGCTCACCCAGGGCCCTGGCAACCCTTGGGTTGGGATGGGTGGGCACTGGGCTGAGATGGGCATGACCTGCCAGCACACCTCTCATGGCAAGGCAATTAATATGCTGATGCTGTAGCCACAGGATTTTAGCAAGCATCTCCTTTATTAGTCCTCAGCAGAGGTACCTACTCCACTCACAAGCTTCACTCATGAGTCTGTCTCAGGCTGAGGCCTTCTTGATCCCACTCATAAAATCACACAATGGTTTGAGCTGGAAGAGACCTTAAAGCTCCTCCAGTTCCAACCCCCCTGCCATGGGCAAGGACCCACTAGCCCAAGCTGCTCAAAGCCTCATTCAGCCTGGTCTTAAATGCTTCCAGGGATAAGGCATCCACAACTTCTCTGGCCAGCCTGTTCCAGTGTCTCACCAGCCTCAGGGTGAAGAATTTCTTCCTAATATCCTCCCCTGCTCTAGTTTCAAAGCACTGCCCCTTGTCCCAGTGCTGCATGCATCTGAAGGTGTCACTAACAGCAGTCCCCTGACCCTTGTGTCTTCTGCAGTCTCTTTCTCTCAGCATGGGAGGTTTGTTCAATCTGAGACTTTGTCTTTATGCGTTTACAGACACTAGGGTGGTGTCTGGGGGCAAGCCTTTGTGTCTTAACTTCACAGAGCTGATAGCAAGGCTGGTGTACAAACAGGAGAGCAATCAGATACAGGTTTCAAAGCTCTTGAGGATGCAGAGGAACCTCAAAGCCTCTCTGCTTCTTTTCGATCTTCCTCGATGTAGAAAGATGTCAGGAAGAAAAAACCTCCTCCACAGACCCCCAGGAAAGCACAGAGGATAAAGCTGTACTGCATGCTCCAGAAACTCCACTGGACTGAGTGAGGGTGCTTGGCCTGGATAGCACTGGAGATCTAGGGAGTGAAGGAAGATGGCATTAATCTGGGATACCATAGAATCATAGAATGGTAATGTTGGAAGGGACCTCAAGGATCATCCAGTTCCAACCCCCTGCCATAGGCAGGGACACCTCCCACTAGCACAGGGCACTCAAGGCCTCGTCCAACCTGGCCTTGAACATCTCCAGGGAGGGAGCAGCCACAACCTCCCTGGGCAACCTGTGCCAGTGTCTCACCACCCTCACTGCAAACAACTTCCTCCTAACATCCACTTTCAATCTCCCCTCTGCCAGTTCAAACCCATTGCCCCTTGTCCTGTCATTATCCTCTCTAGACATCATTCAGTCCAACCCTCCTGCAAAGCAGGGTCACCCAGGGATGCATCAAGGTGGGTTTGGAAAAGTCTCCA
>WBNM01044897.1:990-23770 GCA_013399055.1 Ramphastos sulfuratus | reverse complement strand
GAGGAAAGACCTCATCACTGTCTGAAAACTCCTCAAAAGGATATTGTAGAGAGGTTGGTGCAGTTCTCACAGGTAAATAGCGATAGAACAAGAGGGAGTGGCCTCAAGCTGCGACTGGGTGGGTTTAAATGGGACATTAGGAAACATTTTTTCCCAGCAAGAGTGGTCAGACATTGGAATGAGCTGCCCAGGGAGGTGGTGGAGTCACCAACCGTGGATGTGTTTAAAAGTCATTTGGATGCAGTGCTTGAGGATCTGGTTTACAGCACACTTTGCAGAGGAGGGATATTGGTTAGACTTCATGATCCCAAGGGCCCTTTCCAACCTGAATGTTTCTGTGATTCTGTGATTCCTCATGGAATTTCCCTGTTGTTTGGTTTTTGATGTTGGTTTTTTTTTTTTTTCTTTTTAATCAGTCTGGTAGAAGGAGCAAGCTGGTATATGAGACATTAAAAGACATTCATTTTCTATGCTGCCTCATACATGACTCTTCAGCAGAATTTTCTCTGCAGCTGGAGCACAGCAGGGGTTCTGCTCCCCTGATTTCATCAATAAAACAAGAGAGCTTGGTTTCATCCTCAGCCATAGCATGCAGCTCATGCACTCAACAAATGTTTTACTCCAAAGTGACAAAAAATGTAAACTATAGGAGTGAAAACAATGAAAGAAACCCTATATACACAAAACATCACCTGCCCCAAGGATCCCAAAGAACTGATTCTCCTTTTTTTTTTCTTTTTTCCCCCTTACTTTCCATCTTTTTTTCCCTTATTTCTTTCTTTATTTTGTTTTTTCTTCCTTTTTATTATTTTGGTTTTCTTTTCCTTTCTTTTTCCTTCCTTTTTTTTCTCTCTCATTTTTTTCTTTCTTTTTTTTCCCTCTCCCCCTTCTTCTTTCTTTTCTTTTTTCTTTTTCTTTTCTTTCTCTTTCTCTTTTCTCTTTTCTTTCTCTTTCTCTTTTCTCCTTTTCTTTCTTTCCCTTTTCTCCTTTCTTTTCTTTCTCTTTTCTCTTTCTCTTTTCTTTCTCCTTCTCTTTTTTCTTTTATCTTTTTTCTTTCTCTTTTCTTTTTCTCTTTTCTCTTTTCTTTCTCCTCTTTTCTTTTTTGTATTTCTCTCTTTATATATATATATATACATTCAGCTAGCTAATGTAGCTCCTGTCAGATTCCATTAGTATAAGGATTTCTCTTGGGTGGAATGTGACAGCTGTTACAAGCTGTTGGAGGAGAGAGAGGCATTAACTGTTTATTTTTGTTTGGAAGGTTTGTGAACTTTCAGTGCAACAGGTGGTCCTTCCTTCTTTCCCTGCACTCAATTTGCTGGCAATCAGGATCTGCAGACTGCAAAGAAGGTCCAAAACCCTGGGCATGTGTGGGCAGAGAGAATGTGGGGGATATCTCTTTCTTTTTCTTTTTCTTTTCCTTCCTATGAACTGAGTTGAAATCAGCAGAGTGGACACCTTGTTTTTGCTGCAGATTGCAGACAGACCTCCCAGTTCTGTATAGGTTTCTGGTTTTCACACCAGGTACTGCCACCCCACAAAATAAGCAGCATAGGTGCCACGCACATAGCCCTGTGACTTTACTGTAATGCAGATACAAGAAGTCACAGCCCTACGGAAGCAAAAGAACAGAAACTGACTATGCCAGGAAGAAGGGAACTTCACCTGGCTGCAGTATGGTGGCTGCTGGTGCAATTACGCCAGGTTTTGTCTTGATAACTAATGCTTGAGCAGAAGCTAACACTTAGCACCTTCAAAGCTGCACAAGAAATCCAGCTGTGGCCTCAAGTTGCACCAGAGGAGGTATAGATTAGATATTTGGAAAAATCTCTTTACTGAAAGAGTAAGGCATTGGAACAGGCTACCCAAGGAAGTGGTGGACACCCTGTTACTGGAGGTGTTCAAAATGTGTAGACATGACACTTGGGAACTTGATGATCTTAGAGGAGTTTTCCACCCTTAATGATTCTATGAAAGACAGCAGGAGCAATGGGGGTGAAGCACGACGGAGTTCAACAGAGCCATTCAGATCAGTAGGGCTGCATTTTACTCAGCTGACCTTGCAATTGCTCTTGCTGTAGGCAGAATTTTCTACACACTTCCCAGATGATTGTAAACATAGGCACATGCTGCATACAACAAGTTGCTCAATCATAGAGTCATAGACTGGGTTTTGTTGGAAAAAAGATCTTTAAGATCATCAAGTCCAACTGTCCAAACTATCATCGCTATGCCAACTGCGTCCCAAAGTGCCACATCTACACATTTGATGAACACCTCCAGGGGTGGTGACTCCACCACAAAGCTAGTTCTGTTTGTGTCCTTCTGCATTGTCTTATCACCCTGAACTGTTTTCCAGTTATTCACATAACCCTACCACATTAACTGCAGCAAAATTCTTGCAGCATTTGGCCCATTACCAACTACACCTAGCTAGAATTCGTTACATGTTTGTTACTCATAATTAAGTCATAGAATTAGGTTGGAAGAAACATTTTGAAGATCATCTACTTCACCCCCCTCATTAATATTTATTATTACTTTGGTGACTACAGCTTGTAACCAATATTAGTATTTACTGGTCTGGAGACATTCAAGCTTGTCCAGAGAACTTCATCTGTCCTCATGTTGCATTGCAATCACAGACAGGAGACGCATCCAAGTAGTTGATTTCCAGTAACATTCAAGTAGTTAATTAAACCCTTTCATGAAACCATAACAGGATAAAATGACATAAACTTCAGCCAGACTCCAACAGACAAAACTAGAAGACATTTTATAGGTGTATAAATGTGGCACAGACAAATAAAGAGATCTAACACAGCCACAAGTGGGATCAGTGAGAAGCAAGTTGATTCTGAATCGAAGAATTCCTCTGGCACTTTTACCTCAAAGACTTCATCTTCCTGAATTATACTTCTACAAGGTGTCAAAGCTTGTAAGATGCACTCAAGCTGATGGCTGCCCTTATCAAAACAAAGACTGAGTATAAGGCCAGTATAACATGTACTTGTTACATAGCTGTGTCTCCATGGCAAATGCAACTTGTAGGAGAAAGCAAAAGTAACATAAATACAAAAGCACACAGTGGCTTTGGCTTTAAATGTAAGTCTTGCATCAAACTTACTGTACGCTGCCAAGAGATGACTGCCTCTGCCTTGGCTTGTTTCATTAAGGCTGAAAAGAGGGATGCATGACCCAGAAAAAAAAAAAAAAATTTAAAAAAAATCACTCTGATTCACTGCTCCAGCTGCTCTGCTCCAGCAATGCAAAACAGCTGTAAACCTGGTTGAACCAGCAAGGTTAAATTGGGTTTTGGCTTCTCAGTATTGGCAAAGAAGTACAAAGCAGCTGGAGTTTACTGGTATGCTCAGCTCTGGGGATTTGCCCTCAAAAGTTAACTCTTGCTCCAGCCAATAGAAATACTATCAGCCACTCTTAAACTTTAAAGTGATTATTTAATCTCACAGTCTATTGTATTTTTCAAAAATGCTGATAAAAAGAAAACTTACACATTTTACCAACATGCAGTTTAGGACTAGACATTGAAAACACCAGCTCCAGTATCAAGCTGCATCAGCTAAACATGGAGATGTTGGCTGCTGGGCTCCAAAATCATCCTTGCAGATATAAATTCTCTTTACAGAACTGAGAGTTAGATGAATAAGAGCATTTAGATTGGTGTCACAGCACAGAATTTCTTTGCAGACATCATAGCAAATCTTTCAGGAAAATCACTTGCCTGTGCTCCTGACTATCCATCGCAACTGGAAATATCCTATCGAAGAGTTGTCAACCTAAACCAGACTCTATAAACACTCCCATCTCTGAACTGAAGAAACTTACTGCCTTAAAAGCCTTTTATAAGCATAACCTTGCCTGAGCAAAGGCTTCTAGCATTTCATGAAGACAGATCCAACTGAGGTAGGAAAACTTGCACTCAATGTTGATGATGTATCTTTGTCCTCTGGAAAGAAAAAACAAAACAAAACAAAACAAAAAAACAAACAAACAAAAAAACCACCAAACAAACCAACCAACCAACAACAACAACAAAAAAACCTTTCAAACTTAAGCGTAGGAGAAACTGAGAGATTCCTAGAATTCCCTGAGGAGGTTCTCTGCAGCTGTCAGTAAGCACTGCTTTAGGAGAAGGAATCACCAGCACAGACTCACGAGAAGACTGCTCAGTAGCAGACATTAGAATTAGATAATTGCTTCAGTTGGAAAAGACCTCTAAGATCACCAAGTACAACCCTCACTCCAACACCACCATGCCCATCAAACCATGTCCCAAAATGCCATGTCTACACATCTTGTTTTAACACCACCAGGGATGGTGACTACACCATCTCACCGGGCAGCCTGTTCCAATGCCTGACCACCATTTCAATAAAGAAATTTTTCCAAGTATCCAACCTAACCCACACCCCCGGAGCACCTTAGGACCACTTCCTCTTGTCCTATCACTTGATACTAGGAAGGAAAGACTGACACCAACCTCACTCCAACCTTCTTTTAGGTAGTTGTGGAGAGCAAGATCTCCCCTCAGCCTCCTCTTCTCCAGACTAAACAATCCCAGTTCCCTCAGCCAGTCCTCACTAGATCTGTTCTCCAGACCTTTCACCTAAAAGTTATTCAGATTGTTTGTCACCCGGGTTATCAGAAAGCCCACACTTGAAATGCTAAAGGGCTTAAAAAGAGCACGCAGAAAAACCAAATTCAGCTAAATCAGGAGAGAAAATGAAAAAAGAAAATGCGGAAGAAGACAAAGAATGGCAACCTTTAAAAACACAAAAAATGCTAGGGAGAAAGTGGGATGTTATTAAAAGAAGAGGGAGGTGAAATTGCTGACAACTTTAATCAGGCCAAGATCCTGAACTGCACAGACTACAAAGAATTTGTCTGGCCAATGTCCAAGAGTTAGTGTAAAATTAAAGAGTGGAAATGCAGTCGAAAGTTAAGAGAAGCTAAAAAAAAAATAATCAGAGACTGGGCATTTGGTGCATTATGTGCTGCAGCCCCTAAACATACAGTCGTTATTCTTATAAATAAAACCATATAACAAACATTTAGGGAGCAGCCTCAACCAAAACACTGGCTCTAAATAACCACAAATTGTGCAGGAGTTTGAAACTAGATGCCAGCTCTGTGGCAAGCCCTTCCCCAATGGGAGCGGACACGAGCTTTGGGACAGGCTGTTTCTGGATTCTGCGGCTTGGGCTGCTCTCTGCCAGCCAGGAAAACAAAAAATAAAATAATTTGCGCAAAAAAATAAGGAAAACATAACATAAAAGTAATGCTACAGAGGTATCTATGCTGAGACCGATGCGAAGTCACTGAGAAATTTAAATCGACTGCAAAATTCAGAAAATATTGGTGCCTTTTTGTAGGTGTGAACATGGCTCAAACAAATGGAGATTAACATTTAAAGTGCTTTTGCAAGATAATATTTGGTGACCTGCACACCACAGGGGAAGAGACTTTACTTGGTAGAGTAAGATAATGGTTGGGCTTGATGATCTCGAAGGTCTTTTCCAACCAAAATGGTTCTGTGATTTTATGATTACATAGGCTTCCCCTATGCCATGGTGCCTATACCAGGGAGTCAGCTGGCATCTTAAGAGCAAAAAAGGTCCAGTTCTTTCTTGAGTCCTACTTGAGTTCTTGTCACTGCTCTAACATGGTGGTGAGTTCCACATCAAAGAAGAGAAAAAGGCCCCTTTCACTTTAAAAATTAGTTGCTTTTTTAGTATGAATGCCCATTTGCTGCAGCATTAAGATGAGATAAATACTGCTCTACATATTGCTCCGATTTCTTTTCTAAACAAAGCCATTTCAAAAGGAAATTATTAGGAAGTTTCCACGGGAATGGTTTTATAAGAAAAATGCAGCTCCACTAAGCTGAAGTCTCGAGTTTTAGGCTTTGTTCACAAGTTACAATTTTCTTTGGGGAAAACGGCAATTATCAGGCTAGCCCTGCTGAACTGTTTGGGTTTGTAATGGTTCAACAAATCATTCAAATGCACTTTTTTCATCCACATGTTATGTTAGCTAAGCTGTCCTTTGGACCCCCCACACTCCTGACTTCGGAAGGCTATCTGTCCTGCTATACTTTTGATTGCCCTCTATCTAAGCTTCTAGTTTGTGAGGCAATTTTTTTCTCTCAGATTTTATTCATAACAAAGTTTTCACTTGCCTCTAAAAAAAATTATTTTCTGTCTTCTGAATCTGTTCTGTTAACTGAATCTCTTCTATTAACAAGGCCAAGTCCTGCACTTGGGTCACAACAGCCCCATGAACTCTCAAGGATTGGGGCAGAGTGGCTGGAAAGCCTCCTGGTAGAGAAAGACCCGAAGGTGCTGGCTGACAGATAGCTGAATGTGAGCCAGTGTGTGCTCAGGTGGCCAAGAAGGCAAGGACATCTTGGCCTGTATCAGTCTGACCAGCAGGAGCAAGGAAGTGATTGTTCCCCTGGACTCAGCACTGGTGAGGCCACACCTTGAGTACTGGGTTCAGTTCTGGGTCACTCACTACAAGAAAGATGTAGAGGTGCTGGAGCAGGTCCAGAGAAGGGCAAGAAAACTGGTGAAGATTCCATACAAAGACAATGTTTCAGCAAGATCCTAGCTATGGCTGCATTTAGCAACCAGGGCATGAGAAAGACTTGTAACTAGACTCACATTTCACATACAGCAGAAGGAGAAGACAGTGATATTCCTTCTCAATCCATCAGACAAGCAAGTTGAAGAAGGGATAGCATACAGAGAAGCTCAGAGGTGGCACAACAGCAAGTACAAGCTGTTCCCCTATGGAGCAGCAATGAAACAAGGTGATGGATGAGAGAGACTTCAGGCTCTCCCCAGGTCCACCACAGCAATTCAATTAAATTAACTCTACTCAAAAGTCAGACAGTCTGGACAGCCTGAACATCACCTCTTTCTGTCAGGCTGCATAACTTGTTAATTATGTAAAAGATCATTATTCTAGAATCCCACAGCTTCCACGTACTGCCACTGAGAAACAACATCACAAAACCAGCGGCTCAGCCCGGAGAACCAAGCTCAGCACATGTATACCAATGGCTCAACCTGGAGGACCAGGCTCAGCATGTGAATTCTTTCCTTTTCCCTTAACGTGCACACTCCTTGGATGTGTGTTCGTGGCTTGGCTTTTTCCCTTTTATTTTACCAACTGCCTTCAGCTCAAGCTCCCAAAGTCACATCCCGACACACTCTATCAACCACAATCCCACATGTCAAAAATCCCTACACACAGTCCCATGTCCTGATTCCAGGAAGCACACACTGCTGGACTTCATTGCTTTCCACTGAGCCACCCTGATATATGCCTGCTGGAGATATAGTCCCAAGTGTAGTAACACCCACACTGCACAGTTGTCCCCCATGTGTGTAGCCTGTGATCCAAACGCCAGATGCACCAGCATGCACCAGCACACATATCCCAGCATCTGGCTATCACAAGCTAAATGCAGTAACTCCATGAGCTTCTTTACAAAACTCACAAACACTTCATCTGTATGCTGCTGAAGAGTATAACCTTTTCCACTTGACTGAAAGAAGTCTGTGCTTTTAACCCGACATCCACCACCACACAGAAATCACCGAATAACAGAATAGTAAGAGTTGGAATGGACCTCTGGAAATCATCTAGTCCAACCCCTGACCCTGCTAACCAAACACTTGCACTTACTCTCAAAGCACACATTTAGTCTCTTCTGACTAACAAGGCATGAATGGCTCTTGCCATAAACACTTCAGAGGTGCTGTGCATTATGTGTGTATAGACACACACAGTTCTCTATTTCTCGCTCATAGCTCTGTGTGTGCCTACAAGCTCTTACCTGCTATGAGGCTCATTTTTCCATTTTCTGGCTACAAGTCCTGACAGAATAAAACTGATAAAAGGAAATATTAAAAAAAAAAAAAAAAGCAATAAATGGATAAAAGGAAAAAATATGGTCACATCCAAATATCCATGTATCTGTTAACTTTGCAGTTCAATGCCACGAGTATTAACAAGTCCAAGTGCTGGGTTTTGCACCTTGGCCACACAACCCCAAGCAGTTCTACAGGCTGGGGACAGAGTGGCTGGAGAGCAGCCAGGCAGAAAGGGACCTGGGGGTGCTGGTAGATAATAACTGAACATGAGCCAGCAGTGTGCCCAGGTGGCCAGGAGAGCCAATGGCATCCTGGCCTGGATCAGGAACAGTGTGGCCAGCAGGACCAGGGGAGGTTATTCTGCCCCTGTCCTCAGCACTGGTCAGGCCACACCTTGAGTCCTGTGTCCAGTTCTGGGTCCCTCAGTTCAAGAGAGATGTTGAGGTGCTAGAAGATGTCCAGAGAAGGGCACCAAAGCTGGTGAGGGTCCTGGAGCACAGCCCTGTGAGGAGAGGCTGAGGGAGCTGGGATTGTGCAGCCTGGAGAAGAGGAGGCTCAGGAGAGACCTCATTGCTGTTTACAGCTACCTGAAAGGAGGTTGTAGGCAGGTGGGGTTGGTCTCTTCTCCCAAGCAAACAGTGACAGAACAAGAGGACACAGTCTCAAGCTGTGCCAGGGCAGATTTAGGCTGGATGTTAGTAAGAAGTTCTTCACTGAAAGAGTGATTGGGATTAGAATGGTCTGCCCTTGGAAGTGGTGGAGTCTCCACTCCTGGAGGTGTTTAAAATGAGGCTGGATGAGGCCCTTGGTGCCATGGTTTAGTTAATTAGAAGATGTTGGGTGATAGGTTGGACTCAACAATCTCGAAGGTCTTTTCCAACCTGTTTAATTCTGAGATTCTGTGAACTTAAAAATATGATAAGGCTCATCACTAAAATTGTTAGTTGAGTGATTCATCATCACTGAATCTTGAAAATTTCCAGTCTGCTTTTTGTTGTTTCTTTAATCTGCATGTAACCTAAAAGATATGCTCAAGAGGAACATGGGCAAGAGCATCTGGCAGTTTGAGTCTGGTATTTTATGAAAAAGACTTTAATTCAGAATATTTGTGCCTAGCTGGTTTACTCTTCAGTGCACTGGAAGCACTGGGATGCCCCATTGTGCTGTTCTCAGTGGCAAAATACGCTGGAAAGATCACAGCCCGGGAGCATTAATGTTGCAAAGGCCTTGGGTTTGACTGATTGCCCTAGCAGCAGTGTTAATCAGAGTACCAGTGGTGACCTCAGAGGCCTCTTGGCTTCTGCAACCTCAGCATCCTTTACAGATGTCACAAACAGGGCTAGTAATTTTCTATGTGTCTGAATCCCCACACATTTTCGATCATGCAAAACCAAACTATTTCATGACCTGTTCTTTCAAAATCTTGAAAGCTGCATCCTACACTTGGAAAACTACATTTTATTAGTTTATTGAGGGTTTCTTCCAAACATCTTATCTCAAGGGAAATAAAAAAAAAAAGAAAGAAAGTTAAGGTTGTTTATTTTTTCTGACAGCAGGAAGAATGGCTTGCTGTATCTTAGTGCAGATGAGAAGAACACAAGCGATGCACTACGCAGTCTACTGAATTACTTCAGAACTTCTAGTGAGAAAATGAGAAGGAAAATTTTCACATTAATAGGAAATCTGCAAAATTCTTCAAAGTTTTCATCTCAGTGACAGCTAAGAAAGCAAGTATTTTGTGTATTTTTGCAGTTGAAAATATCAAGAGTTTAGACCATCACTAACTTCCACTTCAGCCTTCAAGATATGAAATGAAAACAATTAATTTTCCATGAAAAAAAAAAATCCCTGACAGCTAAATTGATATACTTTAACTAGATGGTTGAACTGGGTGGTCTCTGGACATCCTTTCCAGCTGCTAGCATTCTCTGATTCTGTGACAAAGCATTGAATTTGCAGTGTCCTTGTACCTCCCAGAAAGTCCTGTTCAACCTCACTGCCATCCAGCATCAGAACTTACACATTAAGATGCTATTATCAAGCCCAGGAGTTTCCATCACAAACAGCGGTGGCACAGAGGCAAATGATAGTGTGTTACAGCAGAAAACACACAGAGTGGAAAGTCAAAATCATTCACAGAGATAGAAAGACAACCATGGACACCAGCACACCAAAAATCCAGTATCTGCCCATCAGACTCTGTTGTGGTTTGAGGGGGTTCCAGGTTATTGCGCTCTTACACAAAAAAAAAATGACACACTCCAATCTCCCTGATAGAGCAGGTAGCTTACATCAGGTTGAGGATCAGAATATCCAAGTTAGTTTGAAAGTCTCCAAAGAAGGAGATTCCACTCTGAACAGCCTGCTCCAATGCTCCAGCACCCTCACAGCAAAAAAAAAAATTCTTCCTGAAGTGACATCTCCTGTGTTCTAGTTTGTACCCACTGCCCCTTGTCCTATCACTGGCCACCACTGAAAAGAGCCCAGTCCCATTCTCTTGACCTCCCCCCCTTAGATATTGATAAACATTCATAAGAACCCCTCTCACTTGGCTCTTCTCAAAATTATCCAGCCCAATCTCTCCACCTAAGAGAGATGCTCTAGTCCCCTCCTCATCTTCATGGTCCCTCACTGGACTCTCTCCAGTAGTTCCCTGTCTCTCTTGAAATGGAAAGCCCAGAACTGAACAAAGACCCCAGGTGTGGCCTCACCAGAACAGAGTAGTGTGGCAGAAGAACCTCCCTCAACCCACTGGCCACACTCTTCTTGATGCATCCCAGAATACCATTGGTCTTCTTGTCCATGAGGGCACATTGGTGGCTCATGATGTACTTGTCAATCCACCAGCACTCCCAGGTCTTTCTCTGCAGAACTACTTTCCAGCAGGTCCACCTCTAAGCTGTGCAGATGAATGAGACTATTCCTCCCTAGGTGCAGGACTCTTCCTCACTTGCCCTTGTTAAACTTCATGAGATTCTTCTCTGCCCAACTCTCTAGCTTGTCCAGGTCTTACTGAATGGCAGCACAGCTGCTGACCCCCATTTTGCATCATCAGCAAACCTGCTGTGATTCTGTCCTGTCAGTACTTGTGCCATTCAGGATATTCCACATGAAAGATCTTTATGAAAAAGCCCATGACTTTTTTGCTCTACAAATGATACCTCCCATCCTTCCCAGACATTGTTGTAGTTTTATCTTGCTGGCCAGCTCAAGAAGAGCAGAGAGGCAAAGCAAAGTTTTAGCTGTCACTGGTGTTTCAATATGAATGGAGTACAAGTGCACAAACAGTACCAAACCAAGAAGAGATCACTCAGTTCTCATGGGAGAAGAGAAGAAAAATATAGTTTCAAAACAATTTACTTTCCTGCTCTTCTCTCCACCTTCCTTTCAATCATCATCTTCTTGTGTGGTAAAATTTGATGTGAAAAGCAGGCTGAGCTTGTCTCTAATGTTGCTGATCTTGACCATGTGGCTACAGAAGGAGGCAGCAATTTCCTCTCAGTACAATTGTGAAGTCCCACAGTGATGCATCAAAGCCAATCTGTGACCCACCCCTTCCAGCCTGGAGCCCAGCAGAGTCTGAGAAGCAGCTGGGCTCCTCTTCAGTTAGACACATTATGAAAGACAGAGAAGGAGAGGAAGGGAAAGAAAGAAGATGAGGATAAAGCAGACGTTTAACATGTGTATGTAAGTAAGAAAGGAGAAGGAAGAGGCTGGGAATTAGGAGAGTTCATTGAAACTGGCTTCTTGGCGCTAAATGTTGTAAAGAAAGGACAGCCCAGGAAGCATCACAACCCAGTATCATACATTTCTTCACATAACACCTCAGCAGAAAGATGACAGTGAGTCAGGGTAATGTGCTCAATGTCATACAACTCTTTCCGTCCCTTTCGACAGCTCTTGTTGAGAAGCCTCGGTTTCTACTACTGCTGCACACCTGATCTACTCAAGCAGATCAGTTTTTCTCCTGTGTGCACTGGGTAAGTATAGACTCAAAGAATCAAAGAATGGTTTTGGTTGGAAAAAAACTTTAAGACCATCAGGTCTCACCATTATCTAACTCTGCCTAATGTCTGGTGGTAAAACATGTCCCTCAGCACCACATCTCTGCCTCTTTTAAACACCTCCAGGGATGGGGATTTGACCACCTCCCTGGGGAAGTAGTGACCTCTTGACCCATCTCAGCAATTTTCTTGCCCAGTTTCATTTCAAGACAGGGGGAAATATGTACACAATAGAGAAACATGACTTTGCTTCAATAGGACACTTTGTGCTGCATGAAACACTCGGGACCCTGACTGGAGGGTCTGTTCTTTGTTTAAATCTTACAGCACGTAGGTGGAAAGAAACAAGCGGGCTACAGACCTCAGCATGAGCCTCTGTGACTTCTCCTGTGACACCTTTCACGCATGGGAGGAAATATTTAACACAGCCAGGTCATTCTTCTCCCTCTAACCCTTCCTTCAGGCTTGTCTCCACCAAATGCATATGAAAGCCCTGGGAATATTACAGTACAGATGAGACAGGCACCAACACCCACTGATCTGGGCAATGTCATTTCACGGGGAAAAAACTGTAGCATAACGATATTCCCATAGTTAAGCTCCTGCAATCTAGTTGAAGTGTAGTTTCCATAAGCACACATGCACAGAATCAATGGGGACTGAAGGACATCAGCTGCAAAAAAATACAGCACTTTGTCTCATTAATTAACAAACTAGGTACAGTCTGAGAAGGAATAAGCCCGTGCACCAGTACAGATTAAGGGCTGACCTGCTAGAAGGCAGTTCTGCGGAGAAGGACCCGAGGAGACCTTATAGTAGCCTTCCAGTATCTGAAGGGGGCCTACAGGAAGGCTGGGGAGGGATTATTTACAAGGTCTTGCAATGACAGGATGGGGGGCAATGGGTTTAAACTGACAGAGGGAAGATTTAGACTAGATGTTAGGAGGAAGTTCTTTACAGTGAGGGTGGTGAGACACTGGAAGAGATTGCCCAGGGAGGTTGTGGCTGCTCCCTCCCTGGAGGTGTTCAAGGCCAGGTTGGATGAGGCCTTGAGTAACCTGTACTAGTGGGAGGTGTCCCTGTCTATGGCAGGGGGTTGGAACTAGATGATCCTTGAGGTCTCCTTCCAACCTTACCATTCTATAATTCTACGATTCTATTCTATGACCTGGGAATGCAAGTGGAAAACAAGTTCACTATGAGCTAGCAATGTGCCCCTATGGCCAACAGTGTTCTGGGATGCATTCAGAAAAGTGTGGATAACAGGTTTAGGGAGATTCTCTTTCCTCTCTACTCTGTCCTGGTACGGCCACACCTGGAGTCTTGTGTCAACTCTGGGCTCTCTGTTGCAAGAGAGACAGAGAAATACTGGAGAGAGTCCAATGGCAGGGCACAAAGGTGTTGAGGGGACTGGAGCACCTCTCTCATGAGGAAAGGCTGAGAGGCCTGGGGCTGTTTAGCCTGGAAAAGAGCAGACTGAGACAGGATCTTATGAATGTCTATCAATATCTAAAGGGTGGACGGCAGGAGGATGGGGCTGGGCTCTTTTCAGTGGTGGTCAGTAATAGGTCAAGGAGCAGCAGGCACAAGCCAGACCACAGGAGTTTTCACCTAAACATAAGGAAAAACTTCTTTCCTGAGAGTGTTCCAGAGCACTGGACCAGGCTGCCCAGAGAGACTGTGGATTCTCCTTCTCTGGAGACTTTCAAAACCCACCTGAATGTGTTCCTGTGTAGTTTGCGCTAGGCAAACCTGCTCTGTCAGGGGGGTTGGACTAAATGATCTCTGGAGGTCCCTTCCAACCCCTACCATTATGTGATTCTGTGACTCTGTAACTTGCAGGGAACTAAGCAGAAAACCTGAACACAAAAACCTTACTTCAGTGAATACTGCTTCTGTCCCATCCCCATATCCTGACCCACTGAATGAGTACTGCAGACTATGCGCTACTATTTCACACTCCTATCGAGAGTTGCCCAGCACTCAGCTTCAGAGAAAATAGAGTATGTGTACCTCCAGTTCTAAAATGTTTGTTTAACTGCTATATTGAGCTCTGGGAATGGAGCAAGACAGCCTTCAGGCTGCTTAGCACCTGACACTCTGTTTTTTTCTGATTTTATTATATCTTTTTTACAGTATCATTGCTATTTCACACTAATTCTTTCACAATCCTCAGAGTGTCTGTGCAGCCCTGGTGATTTACTGCATGTGATTTCCTCACATTTATTTACTCACTCCAATACTCNGGGAGGGGTAGGGGGGAAGGGGCTGAGAACTTGCACAAGCCACTTTAAGTTACTGCCTAAAGTACTGGTATCAGCTCTATAACAGATTCACCAGGTAATCTTAAAATAATTTCATCTTTTGAACTCTTGCAACAGTTCAATAGCTTTTTGCACCCAGGCGTTTCACTGAGAAAGGAATTGTAGAGTAGTTTCAGTTGGAAAAGACATATAAGATCATCAAGTCCAACAGCCAACCCAACACCACCATGCCCATTAAACTGTGTCCCAAAGTCTACACACATTTTGAACACTTCCAGGGATGGTGGCTCCACCACTTCCCTAGGCAATCTACTCCAATGCCTGAATCACTCTTTCGNGTGGATTCTCCTTCTCTGGAGACTTTCAAAACCCACCTGAATGTGTTCCTGTGTAGTTTGCTCTAGGCAAACCTGCTCTGTCAGGGGGGTTGGACTAAATGATCTCTGGAGGTCCCTTCCAACCCCTACCATTATGTGATTCTGTGACTCTGTAACTTGCAGGGAACTAAGCAGAAAACCTGAACACAAAAACCTTACTTCAGTGAATACTGCTTCTGTCCCATCCCCATATCCTGACCCACTGAATGAGTACTGCAGACTATGCGCTACTATTTCACACTCCTATCGAGAGTTGCCCAGCACTCAGCTTCAGAGAAAATAGAGTATGTGTACCTCCAGTTCTAAAATGTTTGTTTAACTGCTATATTGAGCTCTGGGAATGGAGCAAGACAGCCTTCAGGCTGCTTAGCACCTGACACTCTGTTTTTTTCTGATTTTATTATATCTTTTTTACAGTATCATTGCTATTTCACACTAATTCTTTCACAATCCTCAGAGTGTCTGTGCAGCCCTGGTGATTTACTGCATGTGATTTCCTCACATTTATTTACTCACTCCAATACTCCACAGCTTTTTATTTCAAAGTTTTGCCAAGTGCTCAAAAGAATCTGCCAGAAACGTGGAGCTCTTGAGCGGAAAGCCTGTTACAGTTCACACAAATCAGTCACACAGGCCAGCACAGTCTGCCTGGGAATGAACAGAGCTTTCAAACTTTTATAAGGCTTGTCTTGATAGTTCAAACCACCAGAAAGCAAAAAGCTCTGTAGTAGCACAGACTGATTTAGTACAGATCCCAGTATCCCAATAAATGCTTTTATTTCTGCATGCAATTCTGTGCACAGAAAGCTATTCTGTTCTATTATCTTCAGTGAGCTGAAGCAATTTCTTCTTTATTTTAGATCAAGGTTGGCTTGACCGAGGTCTACACAACGATGACGCGTGCCCAAGCACAAAGGCACATACACATCTACATACATACAATGCCCTCAAATCCTTGCCAGGAATATTTCGCTGTGCCTGTGCTCAGCTGGGCTGGAATTGTCTTGGGAAAGTTTAGGCTAAACCACATTTACCAGAATTGCTCAGTTCTGAGCCCTTCCCTCAGAGAGGTTATGATAAATTCACAGTCACTACCTCCAAGTAGCAGTAAATAGATTCACATTCGCCATCGGCCAGACTGCTTCCTTCTCCAAACATGAAACCCTTGCCCAGAAGGTAGAGTTGAGCCCATTGTGGGGGGAGGGGTAGGGGGGAAGGGGCTGAGAACTTGCACAAGCCACTTTAAGTTACTGCCTAAAGTACTGGTATCAGCTCTATAACAGATTCACCAGGTAATCTTAAAATAATTTCATCTTTTGAACTCTTGCAACAGTTCAATAGCTTTTTGCACCCAGGCGTTTCACTGAGAAAGGAATTGTAGAGTAGTTTCAGTTGGAAAAGACATATAAGATCATCAAGTCCAACAGCCAACCCAACACCACCATGCCCATTAAACTGTGTCCCAAAGTCTACACACATTTTGAACACTTCCAGGGATGGTGGCTCCACCACTTCCCTAGGCAATCTACTCCAATGCCTGAATCACTCTTTCGGTAAAGAAATTTTTCCTAATACCCAACCTAAATCTCCCCTGGTGCAACCTAAGGCTGTTTCCTCTTGTCTTATTACTTGTTACTAAGGGGAAGAAACCGACCTCCACTGGCCTCCAACCTCTCTTCAGGTAGCTGTAGTGTAGAGAGCAAGAATATCTTCCCTCTGCTTACTCTTCTGCAGACTAAATAACCCCAGTTCCCCCAGTAGCTCCCCATAAGTCCTGTTCTCCAGACCCTTCATCAGCTTTGTTGCCCTTTTTGGCAACTCCTCCAGCGCCTCAATGTCTTTCTTGCAGTGAGTGTCCCAACACTGAACACAGGATTCCCTGGTCCTGCTGGCCACACTCTTCCTGACAAGGTGCTTTCAGCCTTCTTAGACACCTGAAAACACAGCTGGCTTGTGTCCAGCCAGCTGTCAATCAATATCCCCAGGTCTTTCTTTGCTGGGCAGTTTTCCAACCACTCTACCCAAGCCTGGATCCTTACATGGAGTTGTTGTGACTCCTGTGAGTGACCCAGCATCTGGCCTTGCTGAATCTCATCAGACTGACCTTGACCCATCAATCCACCCTGTCCATGTTCCTCTGCAGAGCCTTCCTACCTTCAATCATACCAACATTCAGGACATACTGTCCTGCACAGGGATTTCCCAGGTGTGGATAGAAGAAGCCGGTCTCCAAGGGAAAAGAGATCTGAAAGCAGCCATGAAAAGGAGTCTGGGCAGCAGTGTCTGTATCACTTCACACTCTCCCATTTTACTTGCCACAGGCAATGGCAAGTGGCAGCCAGTGATGCTCTCTAAGGCTGCCAAGCTACCACGACACTTCACAAAGAGAACAGACACCCCAGGCAGTTTCCTTGCTCTGCTCCTAAAATTAGAGCATCCAGCAGAGACCACTGCAGGAGAAAGGTGAAGTTTAGGTCCAACTTGGTTATTGCCTCAGGAAAGGCAGTTGTCAGACCTCCTAATGTGAACGCTTCACGATTCAGTTTTTAATATCATAAAAAACCCTGTTCCTCTGCTCTCCAGAATTCTACATGAAGTAAGCAAAATATGATAGGGCCATTGAGACAAAGAATACAAGGGAAAAAAGGGGAGAAGAAGCAAGATGAATAGGACCTGGAAGGACCTGGATGGAAACAGATAATGAGGGGAGAAAAATAATTTAAGGGAGAGGGAAAGAAAATTATGAACTAAAGTTAATTGGTCTAATGAAATAACAGAATGGGGAGGAAAGGGAGCAAAAAAGAGAAAATGTGCCCACACATACACCAAATAATTTGGTGATTGCAAACTTACTAATCAGCAAACTGAACCACTGAAAACATTCCCAAGAATTTCCTATGTGGCTTGGAAGGCAATGAAAACAATCAGCACTCACCTCTCCTGCCACAGGAAAGGCTACAATACTTTCTATTTATTAAAATTAAGGCTTTGACTGTAGGATTCTCTAAAAGACCTGTTGGCTCATATTCACCATCAAAATTCTTAAGACCATCTTGAGTCCAGATGTTTTCAGAGGCAACAGGTAAGAATGCTGGCAGCTGCACAGAAGAAAAGGGAGAAAGCGCAGGAGAAAGAGAATGGGGGAAAGCTGAAGAGATCATTGGGAGAAGAGGTTAGGAGGAAATCTATGTAACTTCTCTAATATTGAATCTTACCCTGCCATTGTAACCCACCAAAGGAGAATGGGCTCTCCAGTGCAATGTATTGCAGGAGCTATTTATACATCTCTATCTCAAATTAGAAAGCTCTTGCAGAGAACCTTGGAATGGACCTACTCAAACAGTCAAAACCAGGACTGTGGAAGCTCAGGTAGAAGCAATTTTGGATTTATTTGGAAACATGCAGGGACAACATGCAAGACAAGATGACAGCACAAAACCACTGCCATATCCTTTGGCCCCAAAGTGATACATAAATTCTTTCTTCTCCACGAAAAGAAGCCTGTGATATTGGAAAACACTGACAGGAACTCGGGGATTAGAACTGCTCAAAGGCTCCAGATTTTGCAGCTGTTAATCCAGCAGAGAAGCGAGAGAAAACATTTTGCACATCCTTCAAAAGTCCCCTGGCGGTAGGGAGAGGGAGAGTCAAAATGCCTTACACAAAACAAACATCAACAACAGAACAGCTGGCAGATCATGTTGTTTCTCCCTTGTTTCCTCATCTGCCAATACCTCTGGATCAAAGGAGGTTGGGGGGCACGTGTAATTAGGCAAGACCAAAAGCTGTCTGGCTGCCCAGCAGCCATCCATGGGGGTCGGGTGAGTGGATGCGTGTGCGTTTGTGCTGGCAGCAAGGAAACTGGATGTCCGTGAACACTAGTTTAGCAACACAAGATGACAGCATTTCTCCTGGCTCTTTTTTGTTCTAATCCACTGAGACAGTGAAGGGAAAGTGACACTGTGACTGAAACAGATCAAAACACTCTGATGAAGTAGTTTTCCTTCAGAAAATGCCCCTGTGTAGGAGCAGCAATGTATCAAACAGGTATTACCAACATTTCCTAATTGAAAGTATGTCTAATTGTACAAGTTACTCCCTGGCAGATTCCAGTTGCACACAAGAGGAAAATTTGTCATGAGGACGATCAGCCATTAGATTAATCTTATGGAATCACAGAATATATTTGTTTGGAAGGGATCTCCAAGGTTATACAGTCCAGTCTTCAACCCAGCACTAAACCATGTCCCTAAGCACCAGGTCTACACGCTGCTTGAACACCCCCAGTGGTGACTTCAGCATTGCCCTGGGCAGAACATTTCAGTTTTTGATAACCCTCTCAGTGAAGAAACATTTCCTAATATCTAGCCTAAACCTCCCCTGGTACAGCTTATAAGAAGGGTAGCCTTCTCCTTGCTCCAGCCTGCCACCAGGTAGTTATGGAGAGCAGTGAGATCTCCCCTCAGTCTCTCCTCCACACTGAACAATCCCAGCTCCCTCAGATTCTCCTTGTAGGACATGTGCTCCAGGCTCTTCATGAGCCTCCCTGCCCTTCTCTGGACCTGCTCCAGTGTCCGTCCTGTAGTGAGAGGCCCAGAACTGAACACAATACTCGAGGTGTGGCCTCCCTAGTGCTGAGTAGAGAGAGATGATTTACCTGGACCTGAGCAAAGCCTTTGACACTGTCCCGCACCACATCCTGGTCTCCAAGCTGATGAGACATGGGTTTGATGGGTGAACCACCAGATGGATAAAGAACTGGCTTGATGACCACACCCAAAGAGTGGCTGTCAATCAATCTATGTCCCAGTGGAGGCAGTGACAAGCAGAGTCCCTCAGGGGTCAGTCCTGGGACCAGTCTTGTTCAATATCTTTGTCGGTCCCATGGACAGAGGCATTGAGTGCAGCCCCAGCAAGTTTGCTGACCACACCAAGCTGTGTGGACAGGCTGGAGAGGTGGGCACAAGCCAACCTCATGAGCTTCAACAAGACCAAGTGCAAGGTCCTGCAGCTGAGTCGAGGCAATCTCAAGCACCAATACAGGCTGGGCAGGGACTGGTTGGAGAGCAGCCCTGAGGAGCGGGACTTGGGGGTGCTGGTGGATGAAAAGCTCAGCATGAGCCAGCAGTGTGCACCTGCAACCCAGAGAGCCAAGCAGAGCCTGGGCTGCATCAGGAGAAGTGTGGCCAACAGGGCGAGGGAGGTGATTCTCCCTCTCTACTCTCTGCTGGTGAGACCCCACCTGGAGTACTGTATCCAGTTCTGGAGCCCCTGGGACAAAGAGGGATGTGGAGATGCTGCATGTCCAGAGAAGAGCCACGAGGATGCTCAGAGGGCTGGAGCACCTCTGCTATGAGGACAGACTGAAAGAGTTGGGGATGTTCAGGTTGGAGAAGAGGAGGCTCCCAGATGACCTTCTTGTGGTCTTCCAGTATCTGAAGGGGGGCTACAAAAAAGCTGGGGAGGGACACTTTAGGCTATCAGGTAGTGACAGGACTAAGGGGAGTGGACCAAAGCTGGAGGTGGGGAGATTCAGATTGGACGTGAGGAGGAAGTTCTTCAGCATGAGAGTGGTGAGAGCCTAGAATGGGTTGCCCAGGGAGGTGGTTGAGGCCTCATTCCTGGAGGTGTTTAAGGTCAGGCTGGATAAGGCTCTGGCCAGCCTGATCTAGGGTAGGGTGTCCCTGCCCATGGCAGGGGGGTTGGAACTGGATTATCCCTGTGGTCCCTTCCAACCCTAACTGATTCTATGATTCTATGATCACTTCCCTGCTCCTGCTGACCACATGGAAGTGGTAGAGCTCCCAACACTGGACACTTCTAAGATTCAGCTAGACAAGGTGTTAGGCCATCTTATGTAGACTACGTTTTTGCCAAGAAAGTTTGCACCAGATATTCCTTGAGGTCTCTTCCAGCCAATCATTCTATGATTCTATTATTCTAACTCCCTGTTTTGTTTTGATTATTATAACCCTTTTTGTACTGAGATTTGTAAAAATGTCAGTATTAATATCATAGAATCACAGAAGGGTAGAAGTTCAAAGGGATTTCTGGAGATTATCTAGTCCAACCTCCCTGCTAAAGCAGATAAACCTAAATCCAGCTGCACAGGAATATATCCAGGCTGGTTTTGCAAGTCTCCAGAGGAGGAGAACTCACAGCCTCTCTGGGCAACCTGGTCCAGTGCTACAGCACGCTCATAGTAGAAAAAGTTCTTCCTTATGTTTAAGTGAAAACTCCTGTGCTTGGTTTTGTGCCTGCTGCCCCTTGACCTATCACTGGCCAACATTGAAAAGAGCCCAACCCCATTCTCTTGACCTCCAACCTTTAGATATTGATAGATATTAATAAATACTGATAAGATCCCCATCTCAGTCTGTTCTTTTCCAGGCTAAATAGACCCAGGTCTTTCAGCCTCCCTAAAAGAGAAGCTCCAGTTCCCTCAACACCTCTGTGGCACTCCATTGGACTCTCTCTAGTAGTTCCCTGTCTCTCTTGAAATGGGAAGCCCAGAACTGGACACAAGACTCCAGGTGTACCCTCACCAGGGCAGACTAGAGGGGAAGAAGGACCTCTCTTGACCTGCTGGACACAGTCTTTTGACTACACCACAGAACACCATTGGCCTTTGTGTCCATGGGGGCACACTGCTAGCTCATGGTGAACTTGTCATCCACCAGCACTCCCAGGTCTTTCTCTGCAGAGCTGCTTTCCAGCAATCAACCCCTCGCATGTATTGACGTAGGCGTTTATTTGTCCACGGGAGGCGGACTCTTCACTTGCCCTTCATGAGTTTCCCCTCTGTCCAACTCCCCAGCCTGTCTGCTCCATAAACTTTTTTGAAATGTCCTGCATATTCCCAAGGTGACCTTCTTCCATGATGTTCCCCTCCACTGCAATAGATTTTAGTCTTGCAATAGGAGTAATCCCTTGGATGATGGAGAGTATTCTCATTTCTCTTGATACTCTGACTCTACTGCAAAAGAAAAAATAGAAAGCTGTAAATTTACTGGTTTGGTTTTTTGTTTGTTTTGGGTTTTTTTTGTAAATTTAGAACAAACCTTTCACAAAATAGGGACATTTGCACACCATTCTCCTACGGCTGCAAGAGAACTCTAATTCAAGCACAAGTTTGCATTTAGCTCTCTGCTTATTTGTAGCGGTGTAATTTGTAAGCAGCAGCTCTGCCCTCTGACTAAGAATCACTCTTAAATGGCCTTCATGACATAACCACAGAAGTAAACAATGTTTTAGAAAGTATCAACTTGATATTCCCCAATTCCTCTAAAACCCTACGCTGCAGCATATGAAAGGCAGACAGTAGCCTTCCTTCTTCTCTGTTACAATTTCAACAAACTAACAAATGACTGGACAAAAGGAAATAACTTCGAGTTTCACCAAGGGGATTTTAAATTGCTTATTAGGAAGAATTTCCATATTGGAAGGGTTATTAGACATTGGAACGGCTTGCCCAGGGAGGTGACAGAGCCCCCATCTGTGGAGGCATTTAAAAGAAGTGTAGATGTAATGCTTAGAAGTATAGTCAAGGACTTGTCACTAATGGTTGGACTCGATGATCTTAAAGGTCTTTTGCAACCTTGGCAATCCTGCGATTCTGTGAAAACTGTTCCCTTGTCACTCACTGTTGGTTCTTCAGGATTCCCTAAGCGGTGAATCTAGCTCCTTAAAACTTACCCTGCAGAGCAAGCAGGCATAAACCAGCTGAAAGTCATTTGCAGTGATCTTCTATCCTGCTGCCTTATTTTTGTTCCAGTTTAGCGGGGGGGGGGGGGGGGGGTTGCTTTTTTTTTTTTTTTTTGTTAGCATGAGATTTTGATGAAATTGAAACTATCTCAGCTCACACAAACTCCGCAGCATGCTGAGAGTAATTTCCAGCTGCCAAAGCCATCTAAATCAAATCCCAGGGGAGATTCTTCTTTCTTTAACCCATGCATGTTAGAAAACAAAAATGGCCAGCAGCCATCCAGCCTCTCCTCCTCCTCATTCACTGAGCAGATTCCTGCAGCTGGAGCAATGTCATTAGAGGCTGCACTTAGCAGACTCCAGGGCAGAAGCACAGCACAGTTTAGATACATAACACAAGCAATTCAAATCATAGCAACAGGTTTTCTTTTCTTTTTTTCTTTTCTTTTCTTTTCTTTTCTTTTCTTTTCTTTTCTTTTCTTTTCTTTTCTTTTCTTTTTCTTTTCTTTTCTTTTCTTTTCTTTTCTTTT
>WBNM01044896.1:5583-18757 GCA_013399055.1 Ramphastos sulfuratus | reverse complement strand
CCATCCACCCATCCATCCATTCTTCCATTCCTCGTTCTGTCTCCACCTCTGTCTGTCCCTTTCCTGGAAGGCAGCACTGCCTCAACAGGCTCTCATCTTCTCTCTGTGATCCTGGGCCTCTTTCATGCAGTCACCTCCCAGCATCCCCTACAGGAAGGCTGGGGAGGGACTATTGACAAGGACTTGCAATGCCAGGACAAGGGGAATGGGTTTGAACTGGCAGAGGGGAGATTGAAAGTGGATGTTAGGAGGAAGTTGTTTGTAGTGAGGGTGGTGAGACACTGGCACAGGTTGCCCAGGGAGGTTGTGGCTGCTCCCTCCCTGGAGGTGTTCAAGGCCAGGTTGGATGAGGCCTTGAGTGACCTGTACTAGTGGGAGGTGTCCCTGCCTGTGGCAGAGGGTTGGAAGGAGTTGATCCTTGAGGTCCCTTCCAACCTTCCCATTCTATGATGTTATGATTCTATGGTTCTATCACCTTAGCACCCTCAGGAGAGTCTCCTGCACATCCTCCTGCCTGGGTGAGGTGGACCTTTAGCGGTGGCAAGTAGCAATAGAGAGATTATGGTCCCTGGTGGGCAGCAGGGTGACCATCAGCCACCAGTGTGCCCTTGTGGACACCCTGAGGTGCATGAAGAAGAGTGTGGCCAGCAGGCTGCCCTCTGCCCTGGTGAGGTCTCGTCTGGAGCACTGGGTCCAGTTCAAGAAGGACAGGGAATTGCTGGAAAGGGCACATCGAAGAGCTGCAAAGCTGATGTGGGCACTGCAACATCTCTCCTGCAGCAAGGCTGAGGGACTTGGGGCTTTTAGCCTAGAGAAGAGCAGCCTGAGGGGAATCTCATCAATGCTGATCAATGCTTCAAGGGTGGGTGGCAGGAGGATAGGGCCAGGCTTTGTGCAGTGGTGCACAGAGACAGGACAAGGCATGAGGGGCACAAACTGGGCCATCAGAAGTTTATCTGAACATGAGCAGGAGCCTCTGTAATTTGAGGGTGCTGGAGCCCTGGAGCAGGCTGCCCAGAGAGGTGCTGGAGTCTACACCTCTGGAGTCATTTAAAACCTGCCTGGGCACTGCCCTGTGAAGCCTGCTCTGGGTAACCCTGTTCTGGCAGGGGGGGTTGGACTCAGGGATGTCCTGAGGGCCCTTCCAGCCCCTATCATTCTGTGACCCTGTCCCAGATGGAGGTGTTGCAGAGACCATCAGTGCTTGTCTGGGAGGGCAGAGTCCTGTCTGGCATGTGTGGGGCTGAGCAGGGTCAGCTATCAGGGACACCTGCTTAGTCTGTCCTGGTTTGCCTGTCCTGGTTAGCCTGTCCTGGTTTGCCTGTCCTGGTTAATCTGTCCTGGTTAGCCTGTCCTGGTTTGCCTGTCCTGGTTTGCCTGTCCTGATTTTCCTGTCCTGGTTAGCCTGTCCTGGTTAGCCTGTCCTGGTTAATCTGTCCTGGTTAGCCTGTCCTGATTTGCCTGTCCTGGTTACTCTGTCCTGGTTTGCCTGTCCTGGTTAATCTGTCCTGGTTTGCCTGTCCTGGTTAGCCTGTCCTGGTTTGCCTGTCCTGGTTAGTCTGTCCTGGTTTGCCTGTCCTGGAGCTCCTCACAAGCCCAAGCTGGCCCTGTTGCCGTTTTTCTCTAGGGAGAACATTCCAGAGCAACAAGCAATGCACAGAGCTGCTGGGAGATGGGACCCACCTCACTGTCTCCCTGCAGACATCTCCCCTGAAGAAGAGTCCCTGGGGGTACCCTGAGAGAACCATGGATGCCTTTGCTCAGTGGCCAGGGGCATGTGGAGGTGAGGCAGTGGCAGGAGCAGTGTGGGGACTTGCACAGGGCTGGGAGGCTCCAAGGCCAAGGTCACACATTTTAAGCTCTGAGCATCACTGCACTGCACCAGATCAAACAGCAGAGCCTTGTTCAGTTCTCTTTTTTTTTTTTTATCTCATTTAGAAGCTCATTATCTTCTGTGAGAAAGGGGCTTGCAAGTCTTTGATTTCTCCCCCTGGGCAATCTGTAATCCCTCAGCAAAATCCTGAGCCCTTTAATTAAGACCTCAGTCATTTAAATTGTTAATGAAGATTCATTGGGGGACCATCATTCTCATTCCTGATTTCATCTTGTGCTCATTAGAGGCTCCTGATTAAAATTCATCATCTCAAAAGATATTTATAACTCCCTAACTACCCTCAGCCCTCATTAATTCAGAGGCACCTGTTTGGAAAGGGCTGGGGGATCTGAAAGGCACCAGAGTGGAGCTGAGGTAGCACCAGGCTGACAGGCAGGTGACAGTCTTGGCCTTGCTCAGTCTTCAAAGGGCTACCATTGGCGTAAGACATGGAGCCAGAGTCCTGCCAGTGGGTCAAGAGGAAAGGTGCCCAGATGTGCCAAGGGGGAGAGAGACCTCCTCTGACATCAGCACCCTCGAGGGCACAGAGACTTGGTGTTGAGCAGTAGAAGAGACCACTCCATGGCTCCTTCTCTGCCTCAGTGGCACACATGAGGCCTACCTGTCTCAGCATGGCCACTGCACTCCCCAGGCCCTGTGCCCTGCAGCCTGCCCTCTCTGTGCCCTGCAGCCTGCCCTCTCTGTGCCCTGCAGCCTGCCCTCTCTGTGCCCTGCAGCCTGCCCTCTCTGTGCCCTGCAGCCTGCCCTCTCTGTGCCCTGCAGCCTGCCCTCTCTGTGCCCTGCAGCCTGCCCTCTCTGTGCCCTGCAGCCTGCCCTCTCTGTGCCCTGCAGCCTGCCCTCTCTGTGCCCTGCAGCCTACCTGCCCTGTGCCCTGCAGCCTGTCCACCCTGTGCCCTGCACCCTGCCCATCCTGTGCCCTGCAGCCTTGCTGCCCTGCGCCCCACACCCTGCCTGCCCTGTGCCCTGCAGCCTGCCCACCCTGTGCCCTGTGCCCCGCACCCTGCCCACCCTGTGCCCTGCACCCTGCGCGCCCTGTGCCCTGCACTCTGCCCACTCTGTGCCCTGCACCCCACCCACCCCGTGCCCTGCACCCTGCCCACCTTGGGCCCTGCACTCCGCCCCCTCTGTGCCCTGCCCCCTGCCCGTCCTGTGCCCTGCAGCCTGCTCATCCTGTGCCCTGCAGCCTGCTCACCCTGTGCCCTGCACCATGGCTGCCCTGTGCCCTGCACCCTGCCCACCTTGTGCCCTGCACTCTGCCCACTCTGTGCCCTGCACCCTGCCTGCCCTGTGCCCTGCACAGCCTGCCCAAGGCTCAGCTCCTTTCCTGAGCCTCAGTGGAACCCAACCAGCTTCATGGACCTCGAGATCCTTCTCCCAGAAGAGCCCTCCAAGGCAGGAGGGAGGGAACCCCAAACCTTCCAACCCTTCTTCTTCCAGCCCTTGCCTTACTTTGCTTTCCTGTGGACTTCTCCACCTCCTGTCCCACTGTATCCTCCCCTGCACGGCTAAGTAGGGGATGTAACTGCCCACTGCTCGTCCCCCTCTGCCATCACCCTCATGCTGCCCCTGCCTGTTCTTCTCCCTTTCCATGGCTCCTTCTTCCCAGTCCTGCACCTCCCACCCAGTCCCTAGGGCTGGTGACTCCTGACCTGTCACAGCAGTTGTTTCTCCCTGTGGTCAGCCTATGTCTGAGTCAGGATCCCTGGGGACTGGGGACCAAGCCCAGGGACCAGAGACATCACAAAGTCTCTCTGGAATCATCTGTCCCCTTGACCCAAAAGGAGCCCTTTCCTTTGGGGTGCCCAAGGGGTTTGCTTAGCCTCACATCCTCCTGCCTTGGGTCAGGCTTTAAACAAAGCTGCCCTATGGAAATAGGAAAAGGTTCTGTTTCAGAGCTGTCTCCTGAAATACTCCAGCACTTCTGAAATGAGACATTCTGCCTTGGAAACATCTAGCAGGACTATGCTGACACTTTCACACACATCCAAACGACTGAAACCTGAACTTACAGCTCCTTTTGGTCCTGCTGAAACCCCATTTTTGGTGAATTACTGCATGTAAAAGATTCCAGCTGGCTGCTCCCACCACAGCCTGGGGTTTGCTGCCCTGCAGCCCAGACTGAGTTTTGGGCCCAGTTGCCCTGGGCCCTTTTCACCTTGCATGTCACAGGCAGGGCTGTGACAGCAGGGTGCAGCCCACAGCCCTGCTGATGTGTGAGGCAGAGGGGAGCCTTCCTTCCTCCACGGGGGCTGAGCCCAAGCAGGTCTGCAGCAATCCCCACGTCAGGAAGCAGGGGAAAATGCTTGGGTTGCTCTGGACGACGGAGAGGGTGAATAAGGAGGATAATAAATGCACTTTGAATCTCTTTGCCTCTAGACAGACACATTTAGAAGTGACCTGCAAGGGACCTTCCTCTTTTGGTCCCACATAATAGCAGCTCTGAATGGGCTTTAGCTTTAGGTTTATTTCCATTCTGCCTTTTTTTCTTCTTTGTTGCTATTAGAAATTCAGGTCCTTGTGTGAGGCTCCTGAATGAGGGAGTGCAGTGAGGATGCAACAGGAGGGAAGAGTGAGCACAGGGGAGTGAAAAATGTGTTTTAAACCCTTTCCAAAGTGCCCAGCTTTTATCTGGCTGGCTGGGCAGAGGCTGCTTTTGATTCAGTTTGATTTGTGCATGACAGATTTATTTAACTGCCACAATTGTGTCAGGGTCCAGAGAAAGGAAGCCTTTGTGGGAGCCACAGCTCTGTGTGGCAAGCAGCCCTCATGGCCCTACTGGAGCGAGGCCACTCTGCATGGAAGAGTGAACTACTTGTTTGTGGTGGGTGACCCCAGAGTCTGCTGCCCACTGGGAGGCATCATCTGGAATGGTCCAGCCCACAGCAGCTCCAAGCCTCAACTCTTCACCTGGTAGCCAGGAGGGCATCACAATTGTGTGGGTACAGCCCAAAAAGCAGAGGGAGCCTCTTGAACAATGTGAAGATTCCAGGACTGGGACAGTAATCTCCAGCTGCTGTCTGCTTCTCTCGAGCCTCTCAAAGGGACATGCTTGTGTCTGGAGTCTCACAGGCAGCATTTGAGTAAACACTGTGTGATGAGCCTGTTCTCTTGATACCACAACACAGGGCAAGCTCACATCCACTTGGGCTGACCAGAGCTACCCACTCTGCCTCAGCAGTCCTCTCAGCAGGAAGCATCATGGTAAGGGGCAAAGCAGTAACTGGAGTCTGGAGCTGCGTCCCAGGAGTATTTGAAACTGGGCTAAGTGCCTCGGATCCAGGAGTGCTGAGCAGAGTCCCTGCACCCACAGGACTTTCTTACCTTCCCCGTGGGAAGGGATAAGTGTCCAAGGATTAGCCTGGGGCATGGACCAGGCTGAGCCTCTCAGACGTTCCCTCGGGGCTCTCTTGCTCTGCACTAAGCAAGGGCTGATGGTCTGGGGAGACACAGAGCAGGGCTGGCAAAAGCAGCACCCTCCAGCTCCTGCCTTTTGCCAGCAGCAGGCCTGCCCCTGTGCCAGGGCAAGGAGCAGCCTTGATACCAGCACAGCACCGGGACAGGTCCTGCCAGCCCTGGCAAGGGGCTGGAACCTCAGCTCTGCCCAAAAGCAACCACCGCAGCAGCATCGCTGCCCTTCCTGACACGCGAGGCAAGGGGCAGGGTGAGACCTGCTGCGGGTGAGCCCCAGGCCCCCACCATCGCCATCCCCTCCCGTTCCTCGGCCCCGGGGCGGGGCACCCGTGGGGTGCGGGGTGGGCACAGCCCTCACGCAGCCCAGCACTGGCGGCCGCGACCCCGAGACGCCCCCGCAGCGTGGGAGAGGCCACCGCAAGCTGCTGCCTCCCTCTTGTGGGCAAATGGGAGGAAGGCCGAGGGGAGCCCTGGCACGGCTGGCACCTGCGGAGCACCCTCCGGGCACTCCGCCCTGCGCACGTCCGGGGAAGGCATCCGCGGAGTGCCCAAAGAGACACCCGCGGCCTCGGGAGGGGCTCCACAGCCACGTAGGGCTCGTCGGTGGGCGCCCGGGATCACGGCTTGCTCGGGCTGAGCCGAATGAGGGGGGCAGAGGAGCTGTGGCAATGCAGGGGGCACCGAGCGGGGGGCATCTGTAGCAGCCTGCTGGGCTCTCGGGTCGGGAGCGCTTTGGCTCCCCGCGGGCAGTGCCAGGTGGGCAGCGCTGGGCACAGCACACCACGGACCGGTTCAGGTACTCACCACGGAGCGCCTGAGAGCAGCCAGGGGCAGAGCAGCATGCCCGGAGAAGCTGCTGCCTGCTGGAATCTGTTCCCTACCTGGACACTCAGGTGGCTCCGAGCCTCGGGAGCTTTCAAACCTCTGGGAGGCCACCTCGGTCCCCGCGGGATTGAAGGGAAAGGGAACGGAGCTATCAAAATCCCCTTCATTCCCAGGCTGGGTGGCAAGGTAGCCCCAGCAGCTCTCAGAGACACTGAGATAGCCCCAGGGGGTGTTTGAGGTGGCCTGAGGATGAAAAGGGGGAAAGAAAAAAAAAAATCAGGGGAATGAGCAAGAATATGCAAACTCAGCTCAGACCTGCAAGGAAATGATAAAGGCCAGGGAAAAAACAGAGAAAAATAACACTGCCAAGAGGGCTACTGGGAATAGGAAGGAATTTTGCAAATTGCAGCAAAGGGAAAGCAAATCCAGTGTGAGTCAGCCCATTAATAAATGAGAGGGGAGCACAAATTAATGAGAATTCAGAAGCAGCTGAGGTACTGACCTGCTTGCAGATTTTTCTGTTGCCTTCCCATCACCAGAGGGCTTTAGGAGGTGTTAACCCTTTCCTCTGCCCCCTGCAGAACTGGGCATGCCATCAGCCAGTTCAGAAGGTCTGGGAGCTCCAAAGGAGCCTGTGGCACTGCAGTGGCCTCCTCCTGGCTGCTTCATGCACTCACACAGAGCTTCATCACAGCTGGAACAAGGTCTTGAACAAGTTCTTTGCCCTGATGGTGCTGGAACACTGCAACAGTTGCCCGGGGAGATGGTTGGGACCATCCCTGGAGATATTCAAGGTGAGGCTCGACAGGGCTGTGGGCAACCTGAGCTAGTGGAGGATGTCCCTGCTGAGTGCAGGGTGTGGGACTGGATGAGCTTTAGAGGTCCCTTCCAACCCAGACCCTTCTGTGTTCTATGGTTCTATGTGCCACAAGTGTCTGTGAGCATCCCTCTCAGATGCTGTGAGCTGCTCCCCACTGGGTACTCTTCTTCTGCAGACTCTCATGTGGCCAGGCTCATGCCAAGGACTGGGGAAGGTCTTCTCTCTCATGTCCTCTTCACTCTCCCATCTGTTTCTTTTGTCTGCCAGCCCTACTTAGAATCACAGAATGGGAAGGTTGGAAGGGACCTCAAAACTCATCCAGTTCCAACCCCCTGTCATAGGCAGGGACACCTCCCACTAGTACAGGTCACTCAAGGCCTCATCCAATCTGGTCCTGAACACCACCAGGGAGGTTGTGGAGCACAGAAGACCTTCAGGGAGGTTGTGGAGCACAGAATCACCCAACGTGATCAAAGATTGGGTGATTCTGTGCTCCACAACCTCCCTGGGCAACCTGTGCCAGTGTCTCACCACCCTCACTACAAACAACTTCCTCCTAACATCCACTTTCAATCTCCCCTCTGACACTTCAAACCCATTGCCCCTTGTCCTGCCATTCCCAGACCTTCTCAATAGTCCCTCCCCAGCCTTCCTGTAGCCCCCTTCAGACCCTGCAAGGCCACTCCAAGGTCTTCTGGAAGCCTTCTCCTCTCCAGGCTGCAGAGCCCCAACTCTCTCAGCCTACTTGCTCTGAAACAGTCTCCAGAAGCTTTTCCCCAGCCAGCTAGAGTCCTGAGTTCCCATGGTGGTCCTGTTCCTCTTTCCACTCCATCTATCAGGCACCTGGGAAGTGTCAGGCTCAGCCAGTGTAAACCAGTGGAGGTCCACTATGGTCATGGGAGGGGTCTCTGATGCACCAGACTGTGGCCAAGGCAGAGAGACACCAAGCATTCACTGTTGATGTCATGGCCCAGGGGATGCAAATATCTGACCTGATATTGGTAAGAGGTCTCTTTGGGGCCAGACATGCTGAATTTGGGGGGCTTGCTGCAGAGGCTCCATTTTTAGCTAAGTAACTGAAGTGTGTCTCTGGAAGATGAGCACAGTGAAGGTGAGAGCCTCCCTGCCTGCCTGTGGTCTTGTGTGTGGCTGTACCACCTGTGCATGTCTGTGTGATGTGCTCCTCAAGAGGCTTCAGCCCCTTTCACCTCTCAACACTGCCCAGCAGCAGAGCACAGAACAGAGGCTGTGCAGCTCTGCCCTTGCAGGGTCTCAAGGTCAGCCTGGGTAAGGCTCTGACCACAGTGACCTCATCTCAGAGGTGAGGCTGCTTTGAGCAAGACATTCAAGCAGTGGAGTCCTTTGCATTCTGAACTACCTCCTGACTCTCTGGGGGTCACACAGGACCTGTGCTTACAGAGCTGCACCTGCAATGGGACTGACAAGAGTCACAAACTCCTTACTTGGACTCCAGCAGCAGTACCACTGAGGCCACCTGCATCTGTGCATAGCTAGGGTCTGGGTGCAGCCTCCTCAGCATGAGTGTCTCATGGAGCTTGTCTGGGCTGAGTGCTTGGATCTTGTGTTTTTAACCTGACCTCCTCTTGATCTTAATGTCTGCAGCTCCTACCTGGAGCCTTAGAACCACAAAGTTCCCAGAAGCAGTGGTGGGGTTCCAGGAAGAGACTCCAGATTTCCCACCAGCTATTTCAACATACTCTGCCAGGTCACAGCCAGAGCAGCTCTGCTCTTGGGTCAGGCCAGCAGACAGAGCAGGAGGTGCAGAACACAGATGCAGAGCCTTGGGGAAGCCAGAGGACCTGCTTGGTCCCACTTGGTTCCTTTGGGGTTTGAGTTGCAGCAGCCATGCAGCTCCATATGAAAACTTCTCTGCCTTTCCCAGGAACATGCTTGGACCTCACTCCTGTAAAGCCCTTTGAAAGGTGCCACAGAGGTCAGTTTTTAAGGAACAAGACCCAGAACCAGCATTAAGCTTCAGTGCAGATGAAGCTTTCCCTTCTCCTGCATCACCTCCCACCCTGGCCACAGCCAAGCTGGGCACAGAGCACAGTGAGACTTCAAAACAGCCTGGAACTGGCTTAAGCCTCTTTCAATCTTGTTTAAATATTACATTTGTTAATTTGCTTTATAGGCCTCCTGCTTTCAGGGTGCTTAAGCTGCTTTCCAAGCAATCTGACAACTTTTTTTTTTTTTTCCTCTGTAACTGGGAGGGCAAGAAAAGGATTTTTATTTTAAATGAAAGCTGAGAGCTGGAGGCATTCCCAAGAGCCCAGCACCTCGGGTTGCTGGCTGGAGCCATGAGCACTGGCAGCCCCTCAGCCACACCAACACCTGTGCTTGGGCTTGGTGTGAGTTCCCAGCTGCATTCTGCCACTCACAGACATGAACCACTCAGTCAGCTTTAGCACCACGAGGCTGGCTTCAGACCCCTGCTTGTTTCACAGATGGGGTTTGTTTGTCTCCTCCAGCCAGAGCTTTAGGGGAAATGCTCATTTCAGAGAGACCAGAGGCACAGAATTGTTTCAGCTGGGAAAGGATTCCAAGCTCAGCCAGTCCAACCTTCAATCCAACCCCATCATGGCCATCAAATCATGTCCCCAAGTGCCATGGCCACATCTTTCTTGAACACCTTCAGAAGTGGTGATTCCACCACTTCCCTGGGCAGCCTGTGCCAATCCCTGAACACTCTACCAGCAAAGAAATCTTTCCTCATTTTCAACCTAACCCTCCCCTGGCACAATTTCAGGCCATTCCCTCTCCTTCTATCACCTGAGATTGAGGAGCAGAGCCCAACCCCACCTCACTGCAACATCCTCTCAGGGAGCTGCAGAAAGCAATGAGCTCTGCCCTCAGCCTCCTCTTCTTCACACTAACCCCCCCCCGCTCCCTCAGCTGCTCCTCCCCAGCCCTGTTCTCCATACCCCTCACCAGTTTTGCTGCCCAGGTTGGCAGAGTTACACCTGGCAGGGCCAGAAGTGCAGCCACAGTTTCACTCTCAGCTTTTAACACTTCAGAGGTTCCAAAAACCAAAGAAATCACATTTTGGATGAAAACTTTGCAGTTTTGTCATATTTCTCTCCTTCTCCTCATTATTAATGCAGAATAGCTCTGATCAGAATCAGTTTTCTTGCACTGAGCAGTGTGATGCAGTTGCCCAACCCAGCTCAGCCACCCACAGTGGACAGCAGCCCTCAGGCCAAGGGTATCTCAGCATGGCCAAAAAGGTGCTCAGCAGAGGCAGGATGTGTCCTCTTCTTCCACCTTTTGAAATCCTACCAGGGCATGTGGGCAACAGCCCAAAGCCTGCAGCTGGGCAGGGAGCCCTGCACAGGAGTGCCCAGGAGGCAGGATGTGAGTGAGCCCTGCCGGGGCAGGTGGGTCTGCCGGGCAGCTCTGGTGCTAAGGCAGTGTTTCCTACCATAAAACACTGCCCTCAGTTACTCAGGTTTCACTAGACATTAGCTGCTGGGCCAGTTTCCATCCCAGCCAGCTCCAGAGCTGCCTTTATAGTCACTGAAGAGAGCCAGAGGCTTCGAGGGAAAAATCTCATCATGCTGGGGGGAGCAGTGCGGGAGGAGAGAGGCTCCTGGCAGTGACTGACCCTGCAGAAGGCTCCTTCACAGCTCTCCCACAGGTATCTGGTGTCTGCAGGTGAGCCCAGCAATCTCACCCTCAGGTACTGCTTTGGGCAGCACCGTGTGCAGGGGAAGCCTCAACCAGAGGGACTGGGGTAAGGAGAAGCAAGATTTGGTCTTTGCTTAGAGAGTCTGGGTCTGAATGTCTGCACTGGCTGAGGGCTGGGGAGGTGCAGCCTGGGGGTGACTCCAGGGGGACCTCAGAGCTGCTGCCAACACCTGAAGGGATCCTGCAGGGAGGCTGCAAAAAGACTTGTGCTGAGGGTGTCCAGAGACAGGCCAAGGGGGAATGGTTTGGAGCTGAGGCAGAGCAGGGTTAGAGTGGAGCTGAGGAAGAAGTTCTGCAGTAGGAGAGTGATGAGACTCTGGAACAGGCTGCCCAAGGAGGCTGTGGCTGCCTCCTTCCTGCAGGTGTTCAAGGACAGGTTGCATGAGGCCTTGAGCAGCTGAGTCTGGCTGAGAGTTGTCCCTGCCCATGGTGGGGAGGTTGCAGCAGATGAGCTCTGAGGTCCCTTCCAACCTGAGCCATTCTGTGTTCTATGATTTCTGCCATGTTATGAGCATCATAAGGAGTTCTGATCACACATAACTGGAGAGGACAGAAGGAACTGAACTCTCCAGAGATCCTTCTACAGCTCCTAGTGATGGACTCTCAGCTAGCAGACAGCAGCTTAGAGCCTTTCCAGTCACAGGCACTGCACACCCAAGGGCAGCAGACACAATACTCAAGAACACTTCCCAGGTTTATGGAAGATGCTTCACCTGCTCCACATAGCCCAGCAATGGTTCTGAATGGACCTAAATCAAATGGCAGTGTGAGGTGAGGCTCAAACTAATACAGCAGAGTGATAAAAGCCTTTGCCCTCAGCACCAGCGCTTGGGAAGGGCCAGAAAAGAAGTTCAGATAGCAAAGAACTGCAGGCAGAGCAGACCACAGAAGAGTGAGTGCCCAGCAGCAAGGCCTGCAGGTGCTCCTGGGCTGGCAGGAGCCTCAGCTCAAAGCCTACTGAAACCCTAGGCCAGCTACAGAGGTCTTAAACCCCCTCCCGTGGCAGCTGTGGGGGTAGGTCCATGGCACATTTCTCACTCTGTCCTATCTGCTGGTGAGGGAAGGAGAAAGAGTGAAGGGGAAGGAGGGAGAGACAGATGGTGAGCAGCACAGTCTGAGCCCTGTCAGCTCCAGGATTTGCTCTCCCTGGGCACCAAACCCAACACTCAGCACCAGCAGGACCATCAATTTCCTGCCAGGTGAAATGTCACAGCAACAGAGGAAACCTCTGGCTGAAGCCAAGTGGAGGACAGAGTCTCTGACACCTGAGGTAGGTGTTTGTGAGCATGGCTGTGCTGGGACAGGGCAGCTCAGCATGTTGCTAGATGGAGGCTGTCGACACCACAAGCTCTCCAAATTTGGATGCCAAGGTGGGCACTGAGGTCTACCAGGTAAAGAATCATAGAATCATAGAATCAAAGAATGGGAAGGTTGGAAGGGACCTCAAAGCTCAGCCAGTTCCAACCCCCTGCCATAGGCAGGGACACCTCCCACTAGCACAGGTCACTCAAGGCCTCCTCCAACCTGGTCCTGAACACCTCCAGGGAGGTTGTGGAGCACAGAATCACCCAACGTGATCAAAGATCAAAGATCACATTGGGTGATTCTGTGCTCCACAACCTCCCTTGGCAACCTCTGCCAGTGTCTCACCACCCTCAACCTGTGCCAGTGTCTCACCACTCTCAACCTGTGCCAGTGTCTCACCACCCTCACTGCAAACAACTTCCTCCTAACATCCACTTTCAATCTCCCCTCTGCCACTTCAAACCCATTCCCCTTGTCCTGCCATTCCCAGACCTTCTCAATAGTCCCTCCCCAGCCTTCCTGCAGCCCCCTTCAGATCCTGCAAGGCCACTCCAAGCTCTCCTGGAAGCCTTCTCCTCTCCAGGCTGCAGAGCCCCAACTCTCTCAGCCTGTCCTCACAGCAGAGCTGCTGCAGCCCTCTCAGCATCTTGGTGGCCTCCTCTGCACTGGCTCCAACACTTCCATGTCCTTCCTGTGCTGGGGGCTCCAGAACTGTACACAGTTCTGGAAGAAGAAAGGAAGTAATGGAGAGGAACAGCAGAAATGATTTGTGGAAATGCCTGAAGTGGCCAGAAGCACCTCTCTGTGCCTCCATGGGTGAGGGGCAGGTGAGCTGATGCCCAGCACTGCAGCAGGGATCCCAAGGGACATGGCAGGTAGGGTTGACAGTGAGGAAGTGGCACCAATTAGCTCGAGCCCCAGCTTTCACCAGGGCATCACTGCCTCATCCAGGTTGGCTGTGAGCAGCTGGACCTGGTGATCTCGAGGGTCTCTTCCAATCCTGACAGTTCTGATTCTCTGGCATCTCGCCATAAGCTAAACCCAAACTCAGATGTCACCCACCCGTGGGGTGGCTGCTGGCAATGGCAGCTCCCAGGAGCTCAGCCTCAGGGTTGGGCACTGATGGAAGAGGCATGGGGAGGCTGCTGGAGGTCGGGGTTGCAGGGGGCCTGGGGGTTGCAGGGGGTCTGGGGGTTGCAGAGTTCTGGGGGTTG
>WBNM01044895.1:81198-94688 GCA_013399055.1 Ramphastos sulfuratus | reverse complement strand
CCAACACTTCCATGTCCTTCACAAAACAAAGTATTTATATATTAACCATAAGTGAGTACAGAAGTGCATTTTGAGTGCAAAGCCCAAAATAGCAAATACCTGTATAAAAAAAGATATTCCAGTAAGCGGCTTTTATTGAGGCATAAGTAATCATTAACTTCTCATGACCATGGCTCATGCTGTCAGGCAGAACATATAAGTGATACTTGTAAATGTTGTATGTGAATATATACCCCACTTGTGCATCTGCTATAAAGTATCTCAGCTTCACTTACCAGAAGGTTTTCTAAACCTTAATCCGCATTTTTGGTGGTTTCAAGAGAAATAGCTTTTATTAATTACATGTTAAAGCGAAGCTATAAACAGCCTTTATTTACGTTAGCACAAGATTCTGTCAGTGGATGCATCTTTACTTCATGGCTCTGTACTTTCAAAGAACTAAAACCTTAAAAAGAAACTCTAATAACAAGTTTGGTTTGAACCAAGAATTACTTTATTTCAAAAGTTGGTAAGCAAGCCCCTTCGGTTTCAACTGTAAATATTAAAGTACTGTAATGCTAGGCTGTGCTGACAACATATAGTTGGGAGAGCAGAAAATGTATGAGCATGAAAGCCTTCCTTCAACAAAGGAAAACAAAAACTAAGCCAAAAAGAAGGGTAAGTCTTTTGACATGAATCCATGGAATTTTCACTGCTAGCACTCTCGTTCCCACACATACAGCTGCTTTGGTTGCCTCAACAGTTTGGTAGAGAATGGCTTTCCTTACCTGCAGAATTTCAGAGGAAACCACACAGTGGCAGTACTGTAAATGTAAATGCTATGCTCTATTGTGCAGCAAGAGTCTTTTAGGAACTAAAATAAGAGTTTCTCATGCTTGGTTATGGTTCAGTTCACTGTTACTTTTTATAGGAAACACCCCAGTTTCTATTGCTCTAAGAGTGGAAGAACAACATGCAGTCAACATGTAATTTATTTCCTTCTGTAATTTTAGTATCCAGCGGCCTCAGATACAGTTAGTCACACATTTCACTCTAGGTTACTGTTTTCTCTCCATTTTTATCCACTCCATTTCCTCTATCCAGACATGTTTTTGAAGCCCAGGCTCTTAGTGTAAACTTGGAAATCTTTGCCAAAATAAAAGGAAAGAAAACAAACTGTAGGAGCATCCCACACACAAACTTACACGCACACACATACCCCAGACAATTATGATTCATCTAGGTTATTGGTTTCTATACTTTCATAGTACACAGCAGTTGATGAGAATTAGAAATGACAAATCCAGAATGCTCTGTTCATTTACACTGCACAGTGAAACTTGTCAAAGAATGCAGCCACATAGATGCCAACTTCTGATGTACGGGTATCTCACATGGGTGGGGTGGAAAAATACTTTAGGTAAGTCTGAAATAAGATCTCTTAGTAGATCCTACAGTTAAAGAAATAGAAAAGCACAAGGAATGTCTCCGGCATGCTGCTTTAAGACACCCTGAATGTGGATGTGCACTCTACCCTTTGCACCTAGCTTCTTTACCAACAGACCTGCAGTTCATGGTGCTCCCTTTCACACTGATGTACAAACATCAAACCCACGTTCACTCATGGAGGCAATGGCAGCAAAGCAGAATTACAGCTGTTAAATATTTCTAGGAGAAAAGCTACTCATACTTTCTTCTATGTAACTAATGTCTCAATACTTTTTCTCCCCTTGTTTCTGTGCTCTGATTAAGATTGCACCTGCCCAACAGTGGAAATTTCCTCCATGTGATCATTCTCAGTACAGGATTAAAGGCCAAAATTGCATGTAATTTACTGGTTTTAAAGCCTATGTACTTTTCAGACATGTAACAGTTAACATAACCACACATGCTCGAGGAGCATGACATACAGCGCTACAACACAGGCTTTCCTCTGTTTTCTACTTGTGTACCAAAACCTATTTATATCCATGATTCCCCCCTAAAACAACTCCCTCACCACTTGACCAGGTGCACAAACAGTATTTCCCTTTTTTTCCTCCTTTCAAAGCAAGTATTAGACTTTAGCCTGCAGGGATTAACATCCAGTGCACCTCAAAACGTTTCCTTCCCTGCATAGCTCACACTGGTTTCCTTTTAGCTACAAAGGCTGCTGCTGAAGGAAAGCCCTTCTGGCTGCACCCGCAGCTGCACTTTTCCCCTTGCTGAGTCATTCCTCAAGTTCACATAGCCCAAGCGAGCCAGGCATTTTGGAGCAGGATTTGCACAACAATCCCTTCCACCAGCACCCCCAGGACAGTAACAGTTCCTCAGGAGAGCCAAGGAAATTGTGTTTAATAAAAAGAATACAGGCAAAATAAAATATATATATATACACACACACACATATATATATGCATATGCTGTGTAACTCCCCTTCACTGACTGAATTGCATTTAAAGACAACCATAAGACCATTAAGCTATCCAGTAGAGTAGCAGATGGGGAAAAATTATTTTCCTTATCATGGCTAAATTATTGTATTACTGCTAGTCTCAAAGCTATGAGGTACTGGTGCTTTTTAACTACACTGAGAAAAAAAAATACTAGAAGAAGGTTTTTATCAAATATCAAAAGGCATGATAAATTATTTCAACTTGAAAATTCCTCAATTTCTTTGTATGGTGAATCTATCCTTTAAAGATGGATTTCTTTTTATCTTGAGCTGCAATAGCTTGTCCTATAAATTTGCTGAAGGGTATCACAGGTCTCCAATAAACTATTTTGAAAAATTCTTCCATAGAGTGAAGACAGTATTTTTTTTGACAACAGCACCTGATAAAAGGTTAAATAACAGTGGTACCTTCACAACTAATGCAATCACAATTTTCTTTCTCAATCTCAAGAGGAGTTCTCAAAGTTGGAAATCACTAATTTTGCCATTTGAAATAAACTCATTGCCAGTCCAGCTATCCAGTGTAATTCCCTAATAAATTTACAACTCACTGCTAATAAAAAAAATCTAATTGTTGAGCTGCTAATAAGACACTTGCTTTTCATTACTGGGCTTCTGATGACATAATTCTCTGAACCATACTGTGTGCAGACAGCGCCTGAGCAAATACCCACAACCTGTTTATGCACCTCTCAACAGACAGGACATAAAAGCAGATATCTTCCATCTCCGGGATCCACCATTTTCCTTCTCAGCACAGAGGCACTGAAAAAGGGTGGCTCTGTGAGAGCCAGAAGGAAGAAGGTAACAAAACTGCCACAGGCAGAGCCTGAGCAGTGCAAAGGAGTTGAGCAGTGTCTGAGGGAAAGAGGTAGAGCAAAGAGGAGCAGCCTCTGACCCCACCACAGCCTAGAACCACACCACTGCTTTGAATGAAACAGTCTAGCTCAAATAAGGATCTTATGGGTTCTTTGCACAATTTTTGTTTTAATTACCATACATATCTCACTGTTAAAAAACCAAATCAGTTATATTGCTCCAACTATCAGAGATTTAGGAACTGGAAAAAGGCACAAACTGAGCTTACCTCCTGCCACAAAACCTTCAGCCTGCAGTGTAGGAAAGCAGAATAAACAGGAGTATTTTTTTTCAAATGCCTTCGCACCTGTGGCAAATTTAATGGCCTGAGGATGGACACCTGCACTTCATTACACAACTCACCCTTTAACTCATCTGCATAACCACCTGTGGGTAAGTCCCAGGTGTGGGGACTTCATTATAGCTACTGGAGAAAGTCTTCAGCCTGGCTGCTCAATGTCCTCACACTGCAGGCAAGGTTTAGACTGGATGCTAGGAACAAGTTCATTACTATGAGGGTGGTACAGCACTGGAACAGGTTGCCCAGGAAGGTGGTTGAGGCCCCTTTGCTGAAGACATTCAAGGTGAGGCTTGACAGGGCCCTGGGTGACCTGGGCTAGTGGGGATGTCCCTGCTGACTGCAGGGGGTCAGGACTAGATGACCTCTAGAGGTCCCTTCTGGCCCAGAGCATTTTATGATTCTATGAAATACCGTCCCTGAAACCTACAAACAGATCAACTAAATGGCAGAGAAATCTTATTGTTTGAGAGCAGCTGTGCAAGTGCTGCATTGTTCAAACCTACAGTAGCAGTTCATGATTTCCAAAGGGACAGATGACATTTCATCCCAAAACCAGCACCTCCTAGCCCCCTTGCCCAGAATAGCCTTTCCACTCCCCAGCAGCACTCTTTATTTTCCAGAGGCAGGGAGCTGTCAGCAAAGCCACCAGCTTTCCACTGACAACCTAGATCCTCACCTTTCCATTAACTGAAGTGTCTGACAGTTATCCTTGTGCTGCCTGACCAATGCTAGACAGAATGACTGGAATTAGTATTTGCTGCCAAAATATATCAAATACTTTATGATCGCACTAGGAGAGCTCTTGCTAGCTTTTTGATCTCAGAGATGCTATATATAGGGAGGCAGGAAGACAAAGTTTTGCTTTCAAGCTAGAACTCAATAATCCTGCTTGAATCACTTGTAAAAAACCCCAAACTTTATTCACTATTTCAGTATCTAGAGATGCAGGAACAATCTTATCTTTACTCTATTATCATTAAGTGTTAATTATCTCAAACCACATATCACACAGAAGTTACTCCATAACTTATCCCTAGTAATAACAACATAAATATTATGGGTTTATATTTTGGTTTATGTACAACTACTTAATCCCATGAGACAAAGTTCAAGATACAGCACCAATTAATGTTCTGCTCCTGCATTATCACCTGCCATACTTATTTATTGCTTCTTTTCTCTACCATTCTTAGTTTCCACAGTAGAACAAAATGTTTTGGTCTTCTATTTTATGTTCAATTAAAAGAGAAATTGAACTCATTGCAGCGGCTTTTGCCATGGCACTTCAAATACAAAGCAGGTGCCTGATAACCATCTCCACTTTTATCAGAAGGTCACAACAAGTAGAACTTATTGCTGTTCCCTCTGCACTAAATGTAGTTTCATCACAGAAAATGAATGAAAAAAAGTTGTTGTCTATGATTCAGGCAAATATGTTCAAAGATTAGGATGGCTATTTCAGCCCTAAATTTACCTAGAGCTGTATTTGTGACGTATTGCATATCCTGTGCTTTTACGTCATAGGCAATTTAAACAGAACTGCTTATTTTTTAAACCCTCTGTTGAAAGATCTTGAAACTTGCAAGGCCAGGAGAAGGAAAGCCAAAATGTAACCTGACTGTGCTGAGTCCTGGTGCAGTCTCAAGTATATTATGTCATAGGTTATTACATCTAGTTAAATCCAAGTTGTCTAGCACTCTTCAGACCATTAAAACATTCTTAAAGAGATGTTGCATTTTCTGATTACAGCTTTTGGCTCTTATTTGTGTAGTCTTGTGTTAACAGTCTGATTTTCAAGTACATTTCTTGGTGACACTTAGCTTTGTCTGTGTAGGGCTCTTACTACTAAGCACTTAGGGCTGATAAATGCCATTCTTAACAGAGGTGATTTTCATTCTGCTTCGCTCCATTAGTTCAAAGTACAAAATTGCAATGAAAAGCTGCAATGTCCTCTTGGTAGTTTGACTCTGCTTTGAGTTCAGTGCTGCCCATATTTATCTAACTTACAGACTCATTTTGGGGCAAAAAGCCTCAATTTTATATACTTCTTTTTTTTAAAACCTGCCAAGGTTAGGGACCCAGTTTTGCGAACACTTTTTTTGCAATCAGTTCCACCAAATGCCCATCGCCTGAGGAATGAGAACGACCTGTTTCAGGATGGGATGTAATGCACAGCTCTGGTCATACTTTGCAGCCATTAAACTCAATACCATAGAGTGTAGTGGGGAAACCCTACAATTCAGTTGTTTTAAACTGCCATAAAACCTCCCATCTGCAAATGCTATTGTGATTTGCACTGGTGATGGGGGAACTCTTTTCAGGCAATCACTTTTTAAGGGTTTTTAATTTCTCATCAGCACATCAACAACTAAGTATTTACAGATAATAAAAATGCACCTAGCAAGAACAGACCCTTTTGTTCCCTATGTGTTTCTAATCTTTCATGAATAAAGTAGTACCATGGGTAACCTTTCATGAATGCAACCTTAGGGATCACAGAGTGTCCTCAATCAATGCAGGGAACTCATGTTGACAGAGTATATGGGAAACAGATTGAGGTATTAAAGCACATAGCCTCTGGTGTTTTAGATGTAAATACTATAACCATCAAATATTTAGACTCTTATGTAAGCAGCATGTCATTTTTTTAAACAGTTACTGCTTGGAACAAATCTTTAAGGATGGAATTTTCAGAAGTGCTCAATATTGGCCTAACTTTGCTCTTACTGAAATCAATCATAAAATTTTCACAACTGTGGAAAAGGACTTTGCCTGTTTATATGTTTCCATAGCAGTAAGCACAGTAAGTCTTGATCCCTGCTGGAGCCTTTTGACTCTGTTGCAACCTAAATAATTTGATTTATAGGAGATCAGTTGGATAAATGATGAGGAACACACACATGCATGTAAAATAGCTAGAGTTTTTGAATGATGGCTTAGTGGTCCTTTGGAACATCTTCATTTTCTCTTTGAATCCTAAAATCCATTTGCATTCTTTTATATTAATTTAATTTCCTTATTATTAATTTTCCCAAACACGGTTCCATGCATCTTCAATTTCCAGTAAAGTATCCAGTCAATAAATTCTAACCTTCTTTTTTTGCCACACACTAATCCCATTTACTTTGCAAAATAAACACATTAGTTTTGGGATCTGACTCATGCATATATGACCTCCACTTTACTTCCACAAAAACTGTTGCTGGTAAGTGGTATGCAATCTATTCTGTATTCCCAGGAATAACTACTTTTGCTGGACTGGGAAAGAGGAAGAATGTGCATTTCTTCTATGGTTTTGTAGAGGGGTTAGGGCTGCTTCTTTTGTTATTTTGCAAGATTCACACAAACATTAATTTACCCAGGGACTGGCTTCAGAGACAGTTATTTTGCTTTCAGATACATGCCAACCTTAAAACCATCTAAAAACATCTTATTTTTCTTCCAAAGAGCTACAGAAAGACCAAGACAATGCTTCTTATCACTCAGTGTGGGATTTTAAAAGGTCAACACTGCAATTTCTTTTCCCCTATTTTCTCCAAATAAAATGCTACATGTTATTGAAATGGAGGCTGAGGTTCCATAGACAATTCTCTAGGTATTTCCCTAGCAACTGCTAACCTCATTCTCTCACCTGTGCTCCAGCCACTTATTCCCACCCACCTCACTGCTCTTCCAGTTGGACCCACACTGCTGGGTTTGGATCTAAGAAATGAACCAAACCAAAAGTAAACGAGAGGGGAGATTTAAACTGGATGTTAGGAGGAAGTTCTTTGCAGTGAGGGTGGTGAGGCACTGGAACAGGTTGCCCAGGGAGGTTGTGGCTGCTCCCTCCCTGGAGATGTTCAAGGCCAGGCTAGATGAGACCTTGAGTGACCTGTACTAGTGGGAGGTGTCCCTGCCTATGGCAGGGAGTTGGAACTAGGTGATCTTTGAGGTCCCTTCCAACCTTACCATTCTATGGTTCTCTTTCTCCAAAGTTTACTTTCAACCTGGGCCAGCTCCCAGTCTCCTGATTCTATGCAGAGCGGTAGGAGTGCAAGAAGGACAGCAATTCAGAGAAGCCAGATCTGCACCTGGCAAAGATTGCACCAACACACACCTGTGCCATGGGAAATATTTCCGAACTTCCAAAAGCATTCTCTCACCTGTTCCCTCAGGAAATCAAGAACAAGCACGCATCACATTATAAAACTGGCAAAGGAACAAACTTCAGAAAGTAGCCAAAGTTGGGAAATAGGCCATGGAAGGAATCAGGTATTGATAACAGCTTCTTCATTTCTTTACCTAAATTCAGGTGATTTTATCATTAACCCTAGCCTGGTATATATTTTATAGTAAGCAAGTCTAGTCTTTCAGATTAGCAAGCTATATATATATTTAGTGCTTTATTCTCAAACTGTTTCACTACAAATGACAGCTCATTTCACAAACAGCTTATCTTATGGCTAAAGATATATAAATACATACTAAAAATGCCGCTGAAACTCTCTGAATGTATAATGCAGCCTGGTAGACATGGTAGTGATTGTAACACTGCATTGTAGACACAAATGTTAAAGAAACTTGGCAAGAATCAACACAGTTTAGCTGCTCAAAATTCAGATTTTCTCAGTCTTGTCCTCTTCTGATGAATGGAACATATGGGAGTATTGTTCATAAAACTTGCATTGCTTTTCTCGGTGTCTACCAAAATTCCTCAGCGTGACAATATTTACCAAAATACATATAGATTCAAATTTGAATTAATTACCTACAAGTTCTTCTGCACTCCCAGGTTTACTGGAAGAGAAAAACCCTTCAGAAGCAACGTGTTGTGAGTATTTAACAGTAGATGTTATAGCAACAGAGGTAGTGGAGTGCTTGCTAGGGAAGGCAGCTATCCAGTTAAAAGCCATCAACGCTGAGTGAGATAAAAGACAGGGAAGAAAGTGGCTGCTTTGCCAAGAAACAGTTTGAAATCTGACATTATAAACAAAACACATGTAAATCTAGGAATAAATCCTCCCTCATATGCTGATGGCTCCATAATATTTTAGCTAGCATTATTACTTACAAACAAACAATTCCTGAAACACAGCATCACAAGCGCAGAACAGCCTTTAACCTTGTGTTCATCCACTCGAGAACCATGTTATTTATTATCCTTCATCCCTTAATTGTGGGAACTTCACCTACTGCTCTCTGCTCATTTGAAATGCAGAATAAAATACAATGGATGTCTGAAGACTTAACAGGTGTCAACCAGATATTTGCCAGCTACCGCTACTATTCTACTGGGAGGAGTTGCTGTTCTATAAATACTAATTAGAGTTTTGCACATGATCTTGCTGAAATACCTAAGGTGATGAGTGGCCAGTTGTTACTTTTAAAAGATTAGCACAATTTGAAAAACTAATGTCCCCAATGAGACAATGCTCACACTGAATAATCAAGAGTTATAGCTTGTTCTCTGCCCAAAGGGAATATTTGCTCACTTCATCATTTGGAAAATCTGCTGCCTCTCAAACAACTCACTCTTCTATTTCACTTTGAGAAACTTGTTAAACTTCATTCAACCAATGTAATAGTATGTTTTATGTACTTAAATGGCCTTCCACTTCTATGGCCACATGATTGGTTTTGTGAATACCTTCCAAAGACAGAGCTTTTAATGTGGAACAATGACAAAAGAACTGCAACAAACTCAGGTTGTACTTAAATGAAACAGCAAAGAAAAGGGTAGTTACAGCAGCAACTGTGTTAGCACAGCAAAAATTTCATTTCCTCACATCTGTCTCCCCTCAAATTCTTCTCTGCCACAAATGAGACAAAGAAAAAAGACCCAGTCAAAACAAAACAGGTCTCTGTTGTAGTAATATAGTTGGTTTTTTTTTTCTCTCTGTAGTTATTGAGGAAAACCATCAATTCTCTAAAACCTTGGTTTAATATTTCTGAAGAAGCTAAGTGATCAGACAAGCACATTCCTCTGGCTTTAGATAAAATCTTGAGATTCATCTTGTCCAGCTTGGCATGAAGGGCAAACAATGTGTGGCATGGTGTGGCACAACTCTGCACTTCTACATACAAGCTATGCAATCTGACCTATGAGACTGACACAACCCCATGCTATTTAGCATCAACTTGGTGCACATACAAAACTGGAGAAAAAATTAGGTTGAGGGACTCAGAATTTAGCCTGCTTAGTTATTTTTTTTTATTATTTTGCTTTCTTATTCTGGGAAAGAATATTCAGTCAATTCATTACCATGTACAGGGAAAATATGTATATTTTAATCAGAATCTATTTGGGAGGTTTTTTTCCTTTTCAAAATAACAGTATTTACCATGAAATCTGTTTTTCCTCCACCTTCAGCATACTGCTTCCTCTTTTTAAGTAGCTCATTACTGGAAATATTTGGCCTTACTTCAAAAGAGAAGAATGTCAACACCAGAACATCTGTGTCCACACAGAGTGCTTCGATGACAGTGATATACTTCATTTACATCAGTAACACAGAGCTGAACCTTGATGCTGACTGCATTTAAAGACCTTACCCCACAGGGCAAAAGAATACAGGTCAAAAATGTTGATCTGTGTTTGACACACTCTACTTCAAGAGCACTCTGCAGTGATTTGTTCCAGTCAAGAATCAAACTCGCAAAACGTCGCAACGCTCCGAGCCAGTTTTGCGTAACCACAGTCAGAATAAACATTAAAATTCACAGTCTCTGGAGGCCAATCTACTTTTGATATGCAGGATTTTGTGAGCAACATGGTCAAATTCTATCCTGGATACAGTGGGAATTTTCTCGCTTAAATAAAAAGCATAACTTGAGCATAAATGTCTGTTAGGAAGAGGAGTAATGCACATACATCTCCCAAATGCAAGAAGGAAAATAGACAATTGATCGACTTGCACCTCAAAGCTGACTGTATAGCAAAGACATTGAAATAGTTATGTGTGACATAGCACAAAAAATTGGGAGAATTTCACTATAGATCACATACCTCCCCAGGCAGGCACAGCAGTGATGTACATTTAGTACAGAAGAGTTCAGAGATGGACTGAGCCCTGGAATGTTTGGATACCATAGATTCTGGCAGCCATCTTCCTTTTAACTTGATTTTAAAACCTTATGATTCTCTTTTAAGTTTTTTATAACTAACATATTCTCTAATCTAACTACATTATATCCACTAACCTGCTACACTGGCTTAACATAAGGTAGAGAGTTTCGATAATTTCCTTCCACAATTCTGAATCCTGAGTACCCTCATGTAAACCTCAGCACTTTTGCAGCATTGAGTGATTCACTATTGCTCACCACACTAATACACACAAAGCATCAAAGAGGATCAAATCGATGCAGCTGGATATTGCCCTGTTCCCATTCAAGGACCACAACTACCTGTATGCTGTGTAAGCACTTGCAAGTACCAGTAAATCTTATTTCAGCAGAGAAAGGGAAAATTTTGTTTACAGGTTTCACTAGAATGCCATGGAAACAGATATAGAATGGTAAAAGGCATAATCCAAATGGAAAAAAAAAAAAAAAAAAAGCTCCACTAAAAAGCACATGTCCAAAAATAATGTATGTGTTTCCCACATGCATAGCTCCTATTAACATCAAGGCAGAAAATTATATTGAGTAGACCCCAATATCACTAAGGTCTCTGAGAACAGTATGAATTAATATGTACCTTCAAAGTACAGCGAGACATTTTCATACACAGACTATTAGAAAAAAATAAAAATATCTTCATAATGATCTTTTTTTAAAAGAAAAAAAAAATTACAGCTAGAATTTCTGAAACAGGATTAAAGTATGGTAGTAGACGTGTACAAGGAAACTGCTCAGCACCTGCTGCCTACACTGTACCTAGCTCCAGGCAATGTTATTCATTCCTCACTTTCATGGGAGCAAAATACATCCCCTAAAAATATAAAACACAAAAATAAATAGATCTCCAGGGAAATGGAAGAGAAATCTGTTTTAAAAATAGTGAAGGAGCCTATATGTTCTAGAAAAAGACCATTTTGCATTGTTTTATAAGATTTACACTTTAATTTGAAACCAAAGTAAGGCATAAAATTTGTATGAAAGCAATATCTGATTTATAGATAAACTTAACACACAATATACTTAGCTGCAAATACCAGACCCCAGTGAGAGAAGGAAAAGGTTTTGAAAGATGATTAAAATATGCCTGATAAATGTGGCCCTGAAATGCCCCAAAAGGTTTTTCTGAAGTTAAATAGTAAACACAATTAACAGGACTTTTGGTACAAAAACACTAAACAGAATGGATCTTTTTAATTAATTTTCAATGTTATTACATGCTCCTATTGAGCTGGAATTGACTCCATCCACTAACTGTACTGTAAGACAGTTCTTCTGTCCATATGACCATGGATGAAAAAAAACAAACAACAATGAAAAAAACCAAAGAAACATAAACCAAATAATAAAAAAAAAAAAAGTCAATGACAAGAACAAAAAATAAAATACCCATTTTGTTGGTCATATGAAGAGGACACAGTGCAACAATGATGATCTTATGACCACCAAAGGTTACCATCTTGTGGGTAAAAATTTTGTTGACAGTTGACATATTTAAGAAAGATACATCTATAAGGCTCAGCTATTGTGCAGCTTGATCAAATGCATTATTAATTAACCAATAAAAAGCAGCAGCTGTAAAGGCTTACAGGAATACATTACTGTACACTTATGGCCTAACCTCACCATCCATATTCAAACAAGTCTCCTAGCTACAGGAAAATCATATAATTCTTGGGAGTCTTGCATCTATTAGGACTCGTTACATTTACATATTATTATTCACAGTAGGCATTTCATTACATTTGCTTTGACAAAATGTACCATCTAGATGGGTATTCATGTGTTGCATATGTGCATGCCTTTCTCTGTAATACATATTGTGCAGTTTACAACGAGCTTGTTTGGCCACCTTCTGTATTACATAAAGCAGACCAGACACTATTCACCTGAGATCAGCTCATAGGGTAGAGTTTGCATTCTTCCACTACACACAAACCAAACCAAAACAGGGAGGGCAAAGCCAAACAGCATCTCAGAACCAGTCCAGGCCCAGCCCATCTCCCATATTGTTTGCAGGCTTTGCTGAGAGACTGCTAGCTGACTGTGCTGGTTTGAGGCTAATTGCAATATTTTAATGAGAGAAATTATATCCTTGGCTGTGAGAAGATAATAACAGTGATGCCTCTGTCACTCGTTCTTCTGGTGAGAGACACAAGTAGTCAAAATATAGATAAGGCACTCCTCACACACTTCTCAATTCATAGAATCAAGCAGGTTGGAAGAGACCTCCAAGCTCATCCAGCCCAACCTAGCACCCTGCCCTAGACAATCAACCAGACCATGGCACTAAGTGCCCCATTCAGACTTTTGTTGAACATCTCCAGGGATGGTGACTCCAGCACCAACCTGGGCAGCCCATTCCAATGCCAATCCCTCTCTCTGTCATGAACTTCCTCCTAACATCCAGCCTACACCTCCCCGGCACAACTTGAGACTGTGTCCCCTTGTTCTGTTGCTGGTTACCTGGCAGAAGAGCCCAACCCCACCTGGCTATATCCTTCCTTCAGGTAGTTGCAGAGAGCAGTGAGGTCTGCCCTGAGACTTCTCTTCTCCAGGCTGCACACCCCCAGCTCCCTCAGCCTCCCCTCACAGGGCTGTGCTCCAGGCCTCTCACCAGCTTCATTGCCCTTCTCTGGACACGTTCCAGTACCTCAACATCTCTCTTGAATTGAGGGGCCCAGAACTGGATATAGGACTTAGGGTGTGACCTAAGCAGTTCTCACTCTCTTCTCTGTTGGTCTGGTTGCATCTTGGTTTGGATCCTCTGCATGAAAAATCTATGTAATCCAATCTAACTTTTTCCTCTAACTTTCC
>WBNM01044895.1:59130-73338 GCA_013399055.1 Ramphastos sulfuratus | reverse complement strand
GGCTGGTGAGAGGCCTCGAGCACAAGCCCTGTGAGGAGAGGCTGAGGGAGCTGGGATTGTTTAGCCTGGGGAAGAGGAGGCTCAGGGGAGACCTTATTGCTGTCTACAACTACCTGAAGGGTGGTTGTGGCCAGGAGGAGGTTGCTTTCTTCTCTCAGACAACCAGCACCAGAACAAGAGGTCACAGTCTCAAGCTGTGCCAGGGGAAGTTTAGGCTGGAGGTGAGGAGAAAGTTCTTCACCAAGAGAGTCATTCCCCACTGGAATGGGCTGCCCAGGGAGGTGGTGGAGTCACCGTCCCTGGAGGTGTCCAAGGCAGGTTTGGACGTGGCACTTGGTGCCATGGTCTAGTCTGGAGGTCTGTGGAGACGCGTTGGACTTGATGATCTTTGAGGTCTCTTCCAACCTTGGTGATACTGTGATACTGTGATCAGTCCAAGTTTTCTCATTCAACCTTTCTTGGAACGATGGCAGATTTGCAGTGAATGCTCTCCCCTGCCAGTAGCTGACAACTTTGTTAATTTGTTTACTCTTCATGAGAAACTTTCAATCAAAACCTCAAAAAGAAAGCCAGGAGTGGTATAATTAAACCAACTCACATTCCCCACTCCCTTGGGCCAAAACCTCCAACACAATTGCAAATCTGTTGCAAGATGTATATTGCATTGTATTACTTCATCTAAAAAATAGTAAAATTCAGCTTAAAAAATAGTGAAATTCATCTAAAAACTGTAAAGTCAATCTAAAAAAAGTAAGTCATCTAAAAAAAGTGAAATTCATCTAATAATTAGTGAAATTCATCTAAAAATAGTGAAATTCATCTAAAAAAAGTGAAATTCATCTAAAGATAGTAAAATTCATCTAAAAATAGTGAAGTGTATCTAAAAACTAGTGAAATTCATCTAAAAATAGTGAAATTCATCTAAAAATAGTAAAATTCATCTAAAAATAGTAAAATTCATCTAAAAAATAGGGAAATTTATCTAAAAATTAGTGAAATTCATCTAAAAATAGTGAAATTCAGCTAAAAATGTAAAGTTAATCTAAAAAAAGTAAAAGTCATCTAAAAAAGTGAAATTCATCTAAAAATAGTAAAATTCATCTAAAAAATAGTGAAATGTATCTAAAAATTAGCAAAATTCAGCTAAAAATAGTGAAATTCATCTAAAAATAGTGAAATTTATCTAAAAAATAGTAAAATTCACCAGAAAATAGTGAAATTACTCTAAAAATAGCAAAATTCATCTTTAAAAAGTAAAATTCATTTAAAAAACAAATTCATCTAAAAAATAGTGGTTAAGCTAAAAATATGAAATTCATGTAAAAAATAGTGAAAATCATCTAAAAAAGTGAAAATCATCTAAAAAATAGTGAAATTTATCTCAAAAATAGTGAAATTTGTCCAAAAATTAGTAAAATTCATCTTAAAAATAGGGAAATTCATCTAAAAATTAGTAAAATTCATCTAAAAAATAGTAAAATTCATCTGAAAAATAGTGAAAATCGTCCCAAAATAGTGAAATTAATCTCAAAAATAGTGAAATTTGTCCAAAAATTAGTAAAATTCATCTAAAAAATAGAAAAATGCACCTAAAAATAGTAAAATTCATCTCAAACATAGCAAAATTCATCTAAAAAATAGTAAAATTCATCTGAAAAATAGTGAAAATCGTCCCAAAATAGTGAAATTAATCTCAAAAATAGTGAAATTCATCTAAAAATACTGAAATTCATCTAAAAATTGTGAAATTCATCTAAAAATAATGAAATTCATCTAAAAATAATGAAATTAATCTAAAAATAGTAAAATTCATCTAAAAATAGTAAAATCCACCTAAAAAACCCTAAAATTCATCTAAAAAGCAGTGAAATTCATCTACAAAACACTGAAATTCGCCTTAAAAATAGTAGAATTCCTCTAAAAATAGTAAAACTCATCTAAAAATAGTGAAATTCAATTATAAAATAGTAAAATTCATCTAACAAATAGTTAAATATGACCAGCCTACAGAGGTATTTAAGCCAGGTTTAGAGCTGAAAGTTTCTTGCTCAACTTTTTCCATTCTTTGTAGTAAAGGTCAACATATTTGCAAGGAAAGGGGGTGGAAAAAAAAAGGCATCTTTATTTAATCAGCTCTAGGTAAAATAGATGCTTTTATTTTCTGTTTCCTATCTTTTCATACATATATGCTTTCTTTCACAAAAGATTTACATGCTTCCAGTCACACTGCTAGGAAATTGCAGAGCTACAGGAATATGTGAGCAANGCAGTGAAAGCCACACCGCACAAACCTTCTCTACCAGTAAAAAATGTTTGCTTATGCTAGTTGCCTCTAAAGTTATCCAGTTTTGCCTGTTCCCTGTATGTATACATTTCCAAACCGTGCGTTTTTGAACCTTGTATATAAGTTTTGTGGCAAGATTTAATATTAATAAACAGTTTTCATAGTTATTAACAATCTCTGCCTGGATATCAAAATTTATATCGTTATTAATTTTAATACCTTTCATTACAGTTTTTATTTGATATTGGACAGGATATCTGAGCCCTGCTGGTCTTGTCATTGACTCTCTCCATATAGATAGGTAATATTTTCAGGAAACAGATGAAATGTAAAATAAGGAAACGGTGCATGGTCTTTCACTGAGACATTCTGAACTAGCCAAGTTCTATCCTAATATATTCCATGCCATGTTATAGCCACTGCCAGATAACATTTGAAGTAGAGTCATGTATTAAACTTTTTGTAAGTAATTACAGAAGCTATCCATGTTTAGGTTCTATATGCTATTCAATCAATATTATGGCTGCAGGTGGATAGTAACAGCTGGCTGTTCTGGAACGTGTTAGCAAAATGTGCTGATATCTTACATCCCTCAAGAGGAAGCAGCTGAGAAGACTTAAGTTTTCCTTTTCCTAATAGAAATTATTCAGCCAGGGAGAAGATGTGTTGTAAAGTTTGGTAGGATTTAAAATAGCAAGAATAATTACTTATCCTTAGTTGTTTAAAAAGGTAACACTATCAACTGAATGGTTTTTTTTGGTAACACTATCAACTGAATGTTTTTTTGGCCTAAGTCTTGCTTATAATATAGAGCTCACAAGAGGCTTCAAAACAGTGAGATCAACCTGGAAAAAGGGAAGGGGCCAGAAAAAGTCAGCTCATAATGGTTATAGGGAACCACTGTAAAAAAGAGCACTGGCATAAGGGGTGCCATTGAAAAATAACAGAATTGTCAGAGCTGGAAGGGACCTCAAAGATCATTTAGTTCCAACACCCCCCACCATGGGCAGGGACACCTCACACCAGACCAGTTTGCTCAGAGCCCCATCCGGCCTGGCCGTAAGAACTTCCAGGGATGGGGATTCCACCACCTCCCTGGGCAAACTGTCCCAGTGTCTCACCACCATCATGGTGAAGAACTTTTTCCTAACATCCAATCTGAATCTATCCACTTCCAGTTTTGCTCCATCTCCCCTAGTCCTATCACTACCTGACACTCTGAAAAGTCCCTCCCCAGCTTCCTTGTAGGCCCCCTTCAGATACTGGAAGGCCACAATGAGGTCTCCTCTGTACACATAGTTACATGTATATAGAGACCAGAGAACAAAGTGTAAACACTGAAGAAGTTCACATGGGAGCATTCTGCTCACCTGTTCTTTCTTCTCTATAAAGTCTACTTTTCTGGGCAACAGCCAGCCTATGATCTAGAATCAAAGCCTCCCTCACCAAGTAGAGATACACTTACCAACAAATTAGATATTTATGATGGGTACCAAAGTGATGTAGACCCATAATTACTCAAGCATAAAGCATGCAAAGTGCTTAAAAGTGACACTCTCACAAAAATTCTGCCAGACAGTAGGTGAGAGTGGCACTAACAATGAGAGGCTGGCACTGATAGTTGTATGGATGGTGGTTTTGCTCAGCCCTTGAAAACACAGAAGGTAATAACCACAATTTAAATAGCATGCAAACACAAAGGCAGCAATCCATCTGATACCCAGGCTGAACGATGAGAATGAAAAAAGCCTTTTTAAGTGTAGGTCCCTGTGAGAAGCAAAAGCCTTGTTAAAGGAGAAATTTGGATAAAGCTTTTTCAGCAATTGTTTACTTTGGATTTTTGCAGCTGGCATTTTTCACAGTTAAAAGCTACCATTTGTCTGGAGCTTGTGAAGAAAACCTGTGGGGCAAAAGCAGGAGATGATAACACATAGAAAGAGAGTCTGGATATAGGAGACCTCAAAACTGGCACCAATATATTTGCCTCAGTGTTCTCTGATGAGTTACAAAAACAGAGACATTTTAATGTGTATAACCACTGGTTATTGCTGCCAGCAGTCTTGGTTATGTTACTGGGATCATAGCATTGCACACACACAAACCTACTCTATTTCCTTCTCCAGTAACTAAGCACAGATGGGCTTTGTCTCCAGGTCATTCAAGGAGGTCTTTGGTTTTCTCTTTTCTTGAATTCAAGCATTTTGGTTGCTATTACAATGAGAGCTTTGAAATTTCTACGTTACTTCATGCATGGTTCTGAATAGTAATGGAATAAAGGTTTCCCTGTACTATAGAGTTCCCTTATGTTTAAAAGGAATTGGATCCTTACTGAAGTGGCTGCAGTGGTGATTTAAATAAATCAGTCAATCAATCAATCAATCAACAAACAAACAGAAAAACTGCCCAAAAAAGGGTTTTGTGGAAAAAATATGAACTATGTGGTACCAGCTCATTAAACTAAGGGATATTTTTATAGCATGTACCCTTTTATTTTCTTTTGCAAAATTAATAATTCCGTCTACTAGACTTGAAGTACTTTTTTCCCTGCTCTTTTGTAGCCAAATCCTTTTGCAATACTGCAACATTCACACAATCCACCAATTTCTATAAGAAAAAGTAATCGATATGTTAGTGTACATTGGGATCTTAACACTGACAACCAGTAGCTTGTGGTATTGATCTGGAAAAAAAAAACTGCTCATGATTTCTACAGTACTTCAGTACTATTTCTTGTATTTTCTATTTTCACTACCTTGAATCCTACTTCAAGTGTCCAGCTCATGTACAAACAGACTATTCAAAGTTTTGTGCTTTGAAAGAAAACCCAAGGGTAAGCAGAAGGAAATCTGATCTAGTTCCTGCTATTTTCATGTACCTGTCTTTTTGACATTTAGAATAAGATCTCAGAACTGCCTTAACCAACCATAATGGTAAGGTGATATATGAATTGTCCTCACAGCTTTGAAAATCCCTTTCTGAAGATGAAATGCTGAATGTTAGATTCAAATGATGATCTCTATCTGTTTGCAAAGGTGATTTGCAGTCTGTAAATAAACATGTTTTGGCAGTGTCACGAACGGAACAGCTGAATAAAAGAACCAGGACAATTTATATAGGAAAGTTATGTCCCAAAGCAATGTGCCCTGTGCTCCATTTGTATAAAGCAAGTGTCATTCCTGTCTGGCACTAAACCCCACTGGAGGGGAAAAAAAATTCAATAATGATAATGCATCATTACTGGGGCATGCAGTATAACTGCAGTCCAGCCAGTAAGGTTCTTTTGTTTTCAAATGCCACAGGTAAAACTTAGGTCTTGTCCTGACTGAGCTTTAAACACAGATAAAAGAACCTTCATATTCAGAAAAGCTCTCAAATACATAAATATTTAACCTCACTTTTAAGTGTTCCTAGAGACCTGAAGGTAAACAAACATTCACATTCCCTTCCTGCATAAGAGTGGATTTCTGAATCAAGATTTAAGACAGTCTGGCAATATGGGAAAAAGATGCTGGATTTGCCAAAATCCCATAGGCACAATTTATCCTTAGCAACTGATCACTGTAGATTGGAAGTGGCATTTCTGCAGCTTTGGGATGCAGAAACAGTTTTACTACTGTTACAGATCAACTTTAAGTGTAATATTGTTTTGTTAGTTTATGTAAATCAATTGAAAATGCTGTATGAATAAAAGGAATTTGAAAATGGATAGCTCATCTTTATTGGTTTGGAAGTACTAAATATATGGCACTTTGCTGAAACTATTAAATTATATTAAGTTATAAGAAACATTCCTTAGATATTGAGCAAGTCTCAGCACAAATTCTGCTAATTTTCCACCAAAAAAATGAGTCTCCAAAAAGAGATAAAGATGGTCCAGTGTTCAACATCTTCTCTAAAGAAATTGTATTATATATGACCAAAGCCCCTTTCAATATCATACAGATTTGATTTTACTTCAGCTCACTTCTGAATTCTAGTGTTAAATTGCCCTCTTGGTATAGAAAACATAATCTCTGAATGGTTGCTTATTCCTCTGCAAAGCAACAATACCATCAGACTACAGTTATGAGGCTACTAATAGCTCTGTGCTCTGTGCTTTGTTAACAGGTAAATTCTGCATTCTCTGATATGCCAGTTTGGTGGAATACTCAAAGTTTCTCAAAATCCTTCTGGGGAAACATGACAATTGGTAACAGTGCTTCATAACACAGTATTTTAATACAACATCTCGATATTAACCCTAATGTTGCAAAAGATCTTTCACACTCTATGTTGTTCTTTTTTTTTTTTTTCTGTTGGAAAAGACTCAAGAGGTTTTTTGGAAACAATATGTAAATATAGCTCCTTTAGATTTTCTAGAATCTTTTAATTATAACAGCAGAAGACACAAATTCTTGGCAACCAAACAATTTGCAACCAATGACACAAGATATTTCTCAATTCCCTTACAAAGTAATCAGAGATGATCATCTTCAGTTTTTCAGGACATCGTTTAAGCCCAGCTTCCCAAAACACTAATGCAGTTTATACCTTTTTTTCCTCTTTTTTCTTTTCTTTTATTTTTTTTATTAGTGCAATGCATGTGACATCTCTCTTTGATTTTACTTAAATCCATAATTATCATATGATGAATACTGCTCCAACAGCCTGCCTAGAACTACCTATCATAAAGTCGAAGTCTGCAAAAACTACTTTGGTGGCCAAGCATGGAGAGAGGGAGGAAACCACTTATCACTAGGGAGGGAGGGAGGAAAACATGAGTATAGTGGTCTAAGTAGAAGACTTCCAAAAAATACAGAATACTAACATAAGCCTCAAAAGTAATGAAGAGCTTCCACAACACTGGGCCACTGCTTTGTCAACACAAGTACCCATTACACAGGCAAGTGGATTTTTCTGCCTCTTACACACTTGACACCAAATTCAACAGGAATTTTAGATGTGCCAGGAATGAAGACTTAAATTGTACATGTGACTATGAGAAGTAAAAGAGTGATTCAGATTTGGGATGTCAGCTGCTAGAGAAGCACATAGCATTATCTCCAGAGGTAAAATACACGGCTTAGCGTTGCCCTAGTTCTGGATCATTAGGGATTTCCTCGGCATAAATCAAAGCAATCTAAGAAGCAGGCTCTCACCCCAGCTGCAATGATCCCCAGAGTGGGAGAGCTGAGTCATTCAGTCTCTGTGACAGCACTGATTGCAGACTTTGCCACCAAAGACTCCCCAAAATAAGGATCTTTTTTCCTCAAGTGACAATTACAGCACAACACACAGAAACCATCCACACCACCAGCTCTGATCAATATCTGTAGATAAATAATCCCTTCATGTCGAGTGGCTCCTCTGCTCTCTTTATGTATAAAGGCAGCTTAGTAGCACTGTAAGCTTATTTGCCTATACCATGACAACTTCTCTGAAACAGTGACATAAAAACTATGATCAGGAAGACTTTTTGCCCATCACAGTATCACAGTATCACCAAGGTTGGAAGAGACCTCAAAGATCACCAAGTCCAACCCACTACCACAGACCTCAAGACTAGACCATGGCACCAAGTGCCACGTCCAAACCTGCCTTGAACGCCTCCAGGGACGGTGACTCCACCACCTCCCTGGGCAGCCCATTCCAGTGGGGAATGACTCTCTCAGTGAAGAACTTCTCACCTCCAGCCTAAACTTCCCCTGGCGCAGCTTGAGACTGTGAGACTGTGACCTCTTCCAAAAATCTATGGCAGTCAGGTACTCTCTTTTGGAAAGAACAATTCCTTTTCTTCTATTACTCCTCGCAGCTCATATTTTAAGACTTTTATTCCTTAAGTAATTGACTGATTCCTATAGTTGAATAAAAAACAAACCAAGACAAGGCAAAAAGAACAATCTTGCAAGATAGATTAAAATTTTGTCCAAGCTGGTAACTCTATTACCCTAACCATAAACCAGATTACATGATATTTTACTAGAATACTGACAATTCTAAAACCTATTAAAAATATGAACAAATCAATAAAGATAAAGCTGAATTATACATATAAGGAACATTTTCTTTATTGAGCAATTCTTATAGATCGTTTTGAAATAACATTGTTCTAGGCATTTGCTTGGGTGATCTTATTGCTGAGTTTTAACATGATAACTATAGTAGTTTTGTCCTTACTGACACCAAACAGGCAGAAAAATTGAAAGATACTCAGATAAAAATATATATGAAGGGTTCTCTAAGTAGCTTCAGGGTTTTAATCACATTAACAGCATGTTTATTATTTAAGAAACGTTGCTAAATTGCAGCTGGGAAAAAGAAGAGTGGCTTATTACAAACATAACCCCTGATAAGGATGTTGAATTACTGTAGTTAGTTACTTTGGCTGAAAAGAGCTCTGTTACTTGTCAGAATTGGCAAAAGAAATGACAGTCTTTTATACCTGGATGAAAAGTAAATCTGAGAAAAGGTCTGGTAAATTTAAAGGATATGTTTTATGTTTACAAAAAAAANTTTATATTATGCATACCTAAGATTCCAAAGAAACATAGCATTGCATATACAGATTTTTCTTATGAAAAATCCAGGGCAATTCAGTTCTCTTTGCTTCCTTCACCCCTGGGACGACCTCTCACAATAAGAATTGTCAGTGCCTTATTTATAATGGCAGATCTCAGGTTTGATTCTGGCAGCTTTTGATCTCTTGATAGCCCAAAAGCTTTCAAACACAGAAGAATCTGATGCTTTTTTGGCATCCTGCAGTGTGCCTAAACCTCAAAAGGAAGTTTTAGTCCCAGAAGTGAATTACTGAAGCAGTGTAAACAAAACACAAACGTCACAAAATGATGAATATCTCAAACAAAATATCTTTGTCAGACAGATGACAACTTCAGATCACTTGAAAAGCGTTTGTAGAAACTCTGCAATATGCAAGCAAACTTCTGTTCTACACCCAAAACCTGAGAAGTACATGAAAATAATGAATTATTAAAACCACAAATATACTTTTTTATTTTTGACATCCATATCAAAATTCAAATATATCCATTCTTTTAAACGTTTAATCCCTGTTTAAAAAAAAACACCAAATAATTTCTGCATGTTACTGCATCACAGAAATGAATATAACTACTTAGTACAACATAACTGTCAATAAATATGATACAAGAGTTTCATTGAAAACTATCTGCAATGAACCTCTCATTTCTGATTTGTTGAGAAGGAGTAGAATAAATGGAAGACAAAATATTTTATATCATTTGAAGAAATAACTTTGGATGAGTATGTGACAATGACAGTTATTTTATCCCTAGAAACCTCTTCTTGGATAGCCTTGGATATTGATTAGGTAATGCCTCTGGACAAATGCAGAATTCAATTGTCCTAAATTCCAAATGGACAAATCTTTAGCCTTTTTGTTTATTAATATGCTATTCTTAGAATGGTAAGGTTGGAAGGGACCTCAAGGATCACCTAGTTCCAAGCCCCTGCCATAGGCAGGGACACCTCCCACTAGCACAGGTTACTCAAGGCCTCGTCCAACCTGGCCTTGAACACCTCCAGGGAGGGAGCAGCCACAACCTCCATGGGCAAACTGTTCCAGTGCCTCACCACTCTCACTGCAAAGAACTTCCTTCTAACATCCAGTTTAAATCTCCCCTCTGCCAGTTTAAACCCATTGCCCCTTGTCCTGTCATTGCAAGACCTTGTCAATAGTCCCTCCCCAGCCTTCCTGTAGGCCCCTTCAGATACTGGAAGGCTACCTACTATAAGGTCTCCTCTAAGCCCTTGCTTCTTCAGGCTGAAGAGCCCCAACTCTTAGCAAAAGTTTTTTTTCCCTTTCTTGCAATGAGGGGAAGGGAAGATAGAAGGAACTACACTATGCTACATAAGGCTTTGGAGTTTATTTTAGCACAAAGACACAAGAAAACTGGCTTTCTGATATTCAGGTTTATGTCCCTCAATGCTGCTTTAAGGTTGCAGTGAATGACATAAAATACCAGATCTATGCCCCAATCTATTAGACATCACACACTACATTTTTTAAGCAAACTGGAAACAGAGATAAAATGCTGTAAGTTTGTAGGCTTTGATACTGTAACCTTTTTATAGCAGCTATAACCACATTAACATAAAGATAGTTGCTACAATATCATTACTGGGAAACAAGGCACTTTGAAAATGTATACTCCTTATGCCAATTTATATTGGAGTTAAATTAGCAACGAAGCAATGTGTTAGTAACAAAATAATTCATTAAAAGGAAAAAAAAACAAACAAATAAAAAAAAAGGCAAACAAACAAATAAAAAAAAAGAGGCAAACAAACAAAACCCCAAAGTAAAACCAAAAATGCACAAACAGAAAAAACGGAACGAAAACCCAACACAGAACAGAAATGTGAGAATACATCTGGAAGAAATTCAAAGAGATTGGGGAATGACAGCAGGGATTTGCCAGACTAATGAAATTCCTTGTTCCTAACCTTTAAATACCTGCCTGTACAGTACAAGGCCCCATTCTGACTAAATCTGTGCTGTTAGGTTTACAAATAAACCTTCTCAACCTTTTGCATTATTGATCAGCGGTGGCATGCTTAGCCCACACGTCCTATTTACATTTCATTTCTTTTACACTTCTGAGATAAAACATGTCTTTTACAAAACAAGAGCTCTTTCCACTTAAACCCTGCAGTTTGTGTTCTTCTTGCATTTTAATGCTTGTAAGCAATTTAGAAGACTGGTCTTTGAATAGTAGATAAACCAGGCAATATTTATTGGTAAATAAATGTCTAATTATAATAATTTAGGAACATTTCCAATATCATGGGTTTTTCCCTAAATAAATAGCTGCAAAATTATCTCCTTTGTATATCAATGCTACTTAAATAAAAACTAATGACTTACATAATTTTAATGTTATAATGAAGAGATTTTTTTTTTGTACTTATTCTAACTGCAGTACAAGAATATTTAGAAATTTTAAAAGGGAGATTCAAACTTAATCAATTCATTCCCATGTTCTGCACAGAAACAAACCATCTCGAGCTCTCCAAGGCTACTAAAAGAGTGGGTAGCACAGCCCCAAAGCCAAAGTGAGGTAATATGAGCCAGGTCTGGAAAACTTTCTTGCTTCAAGACACATGAAGAACAATTCTGAGTTCTTATGCCTTCTTATATGGAGCAAGAGGATGCAAAGATCAAATCCTCCTTAATAGTAGGTGTGATACAAACCCACACACTTCCTGACCTGAAACATCTTAGAAAGCTGTAAAAAAGATCTAGAAAGAAACTTTTAAAATAGTTCCCCAGCTTCCAAATCTGCTCAGAGTATTCGTACCACCAGGCAGTTTAAACATCAGTGTTTCTGAAATCAAAAAAGGAAAATCATCAGCCACTTCAAGCAGGTCCTGCTTTGACATCCGAAAGTCAATTCACTCAGCTTAGCAGCATTCAATTCTCAACAACATTTTGTTCTGGGTCTCTGTCAAGTTATTCTAGGCTGTGAAATTGTCAGGAATGATGGATGACTATCAGCCTTCTGCTATCTTCTTTCCTTCTCCTTAGAGATTTGTGGCTGCTGACTGCAAAGCAAATTCTCCTTTTCTTTTTTTTTTGCACAACATACCAAATGAACAACAGTAATTATGAGAAAGCCTACACCACAATTATTTTAGCACTTAACTTTGTATTGACATCTGTAAGACACAGAGCTCTCTAGATTGATTAGCAATGATATAGCTTCCTGCCTTTTACTAATATCACTGCAGTCAACCTTTACATGCAGTTCGCTCAGAAAAAAAAAAAATCACTGTTTTTCTCTCTTAATATTTTAAATCACAAATTTAACTAATTGCAGAAAATTTCTAGTACTTTATAGAGATGGCATATTATTATTGTACAAGGGTTTCAGACTGTATAGTACTCCTATCATAATCAAAACTGACACAAGAGAATAACTTCAGGATATTAAATGGGATTTGGTTGGGGAAGATGCTAAAGCCGCATTATTTTTCCAGGTTGAAATCCTTGCTTGAACAAATCCTGTTTGGCCAGCCAGTTTCAGCTCTAGTATATATGGAGGGAAATTTTACTGAAAGCAGTTAAACATTGACAGAATATGATGCCAATTATTTAAAGCATTTACCAAAAACTAAGTACAGGAAGAAACATCTGGTCCAAAAAAAAAACCACAACAATTTAAAGAGGGAGAAAAGAAAGCCACAGAGAGGGAAAATAAATTGGGACATCCTTCAACCCCATGCCAGTTGTAATCCAGTCTCTCATATTTCTATGGTATTCAATATAACTAAAATTCATCACAAACAATTCTCTAGCAATAACACTATGCTAATTAATCTCCATTACTCTCAGCCACATAGCTGTTCTTTTCAATTAGACATCATATCTGCTCGGCTCGCTACACAGGGCTCTGCAGCCTGCAGAAGAGAAGGCTTCCAGGAGGCCTTAGAGTAGCCTTCCAGTATCTGAAGGGGGTCTACAGGAAGGCTGGGGAGGGACTACTGACAAGGGCTTGCAATGACAGGACTAGAGGCAATGGGTTTAAACTGGCAGAGGGGAGATTTAGACTGGATGTTAGGAGGAAGTTCTTTCCAGTGAGGGTGGTGAGATACTGGCACAGGCTGCCCAGGGAGGTTGTGGCTGCTCCCTCCCTGGAGGTGTTCAAGGCCAGGTTGGAGGAGGCCTTGAGTGACCTGTGCTAGTGGGAGGTGTCCCTGGCTATGGCAGGGGGTTGGAACTAGATGATCCTGGGGGTCCCTTCCAACCTTACCATTCTATGATTCTATGATTCTGAGTATACACAGCTAAATGAAAATCTATTCCTTCTCAGATACTATGGTCAATCCTGAAAAGTATCGGTTCAGTACCCCCAAGGAAACCATTATCAGACACCATCATTATTATCATTAATATTAAGTTCAAACAAAAGCAAAACAACTCCACTTTCCAAAAATCTTGAATAGAGCATAAACATTTTTTTCCTTTAACCAATTAATACACCACAGCCAGACAAAAGATGTACAGTTCCCACTTCTCCTTGACCATGTTAGGTACATGTGAAAGAGAAATAAATGCATGTCCCTCAAAATTTCTATTACGAAGCAGGAAATTTTTGCAACTTCTTGTCACTTAGAATTTACAAAAGATGAAAGTGGTTACATTTAAACAGAATCATATTAAAAATCAGATTTCCTCCTTGACCTTTTTGTCATTTAAATGCACTTCTTACGTCAAGTAGTTGTGTTCTGTTGCTTTCAAATAGAAAGTGTTTAACTCACTAGACATTTAAGAGAGACTTTGGTGATGCCATTAACTAATTTGCTATTGTCTCAGCATTTTCTTGTTTCCCTTAGCTTTCCTAATGGATAATCATTTTATTACGGAATGATTATATATGAGCAAATGCAGAGGAAAAGAAATAATCTATAGAAAAATAGAAACTGGCTTTCAAGAAAAGAAAACTATATAATATATAATATTAAATAAAAAGAAAATATTATNATACAATATTATATATAAAATATATAATATAGAATGTCAAAATGCAGCTGAATGCCTTTACAAGACACTCTGCTACAACCACTGGATTGGTCAAACTATGTTGAAAGTGCCATCATTTTATATGTATTTTTATTTACACAAAAAGTAAACTCTCCTCTCTACCCAAGTACTCATCAGGAAATCAGGACTGGTTCCAGACTGTATAAATGTTAATTTACTTCCATGCTTGGACCTGTTGTGAGAGAACTAGGCCTTGAGTAACCTGTACTAGTGGGAGGTGTCCCTGCCTATGGTAGGAGGTTGGAACTAGATGATCCTTGAGGTCCCTTCCAACCTTACCATTCTATGATTCTATGATTCTATATGACTTACAAAGGGATTAATAAGTGTTTAAGCTGCACAGTTTACTCCCACCAAAAAAAAA
>WBNM01044895.1:24493-58582 GCA_013399055.1 Ramphastos sulfuratus | reverse complement strand
AAAAAAAAAAAATCCCATCTTTTTCTGCAGTAGAAAAATGAACATAACCTCTCCAAGGAAATGTCCTAAATGTCTCCCTCAAAAAGTCATTAGCTGGAATCTGCAGTATATGGTAACTTAATGTCAGAAAAGGAGGTAACAGACATTAACAGTCCCATAATGAGATGAAATGCAATTTAAACTGTAATCTCATTACCTAAAAATAAATAAACCTCTCCTGCATTACCTTTTGGACTTAGCTTAGGCCTATTTGTTTTATCTCCATTTAGGTTTCAACTTTAATCATATCTCAGAAGCTTTTACACAGAAGAACTGCACCAGCAACTGGGTTTATCTACAGTGTTTGCCAGCTTGTAGCTGTTTACCCTGAAATTGCTCCTTTGCTGCCAACTAGAAGGCAATGTCCAAAACCTTAGAGGGTTTAAATCCCACTATCAAGACAATCACCTTAAACAGAGAAGCTCAAACCATACTTAATTAAATACTCACTACTTCAAATGCATTCATTTATTTTCCTTATTCCAAGATTAAGATCCAGATGTACACATAAATAAATGTTGCATAAACCCATTGTATCATTATATAATGTGATTCTAATACTATTATCCTCCAACTTCTAGGAATGCAGAATTTTTATTGGTAATTGTATCCTCTTAAAAATGCACATCTGAAAACAGATCTTATGCATGGCTATCTGCTTATATTACATAAAAAAATGGGAGGGAAGAAGAGAGAAAAGGAAAATGCATATTCTCTCTCATGCATGTCATCAATTAAATACTGACAAAATCTGCAACAAGGCTGAGTTTACAAGGTACTTCCATAAACAAAAGCAAAACCCTTACTACTCGGCACAGAATACTGTACAAACAGTCTTTCAGGCAAACCATATGAAACTGAAAACCAAATTAACTCCAATTTCAGGAAAAAACATACAAACAAAAAAACCCAAAAAAACCCAACAAAAAACCCAAAAAAACCCCCAAAAGCCCAGACAAAAAAAACCCAACCAAACCAAGAACCAACCAAAACACAACTACAGCATATTTTCTCTCTAAGCTAATACACTCCAGTCAGAAAAAAGGCTCACATTTACCACTTCTTTTCTTCTTTATTATTATGCTCTATGTAAGATATGTACCTCATTTATTAGGTAGAAATTAGTGCTTCTTCCTCACAAGTTCCCTTTATGAAGCAGAAAACAGTTGCAACTTACTGTAGCTTCAAACATGCAAGATGAGAGTGGGTGCCTTCAGAAAAGGTCATCTTTTCTCTATCATTCCCCACTCTTCTCTGAATTATTTTTTATGTCAGAAAGAGAACATTTCCCATGTTAAATAACCACTAGCACGTCAAAGTTAATTATAACATCTTGGAAGCTGCGCTGTTCTACTACACCACTCCACCATGATTCAGTTATTCCTTGGCACCACTTTGCACATGTACGTTGCTTGGGATGTGTTGACTCATGTTCACAAAAACAAATAAGGATTGACAGCTAAAGTAAACACAGATAGAATACTAGCATGTGAAGAGCAGTGCCACGTTAGTAGAACGGGAGGTCACAGTTTTGAGTAGGCAGAACTTGGAGGTTTCTACTCATGAGAAGGTAAATGGCCATTCCATCAGGTAGCAACAGGGAAGGAGACACAAGAAGAAAACTTTCTAACACCTAATTCAGGTAAACAGCATTTTACTTAGCATGTCATGTTTTTCCCTAAGGTAAGCATTTCTACTACTATCAGCTATTATATTTAGTTACTCTAAGCTTGAATATGTTATTTAAATCAGATTTATGAGCTGTTTTTGCAGACGTTTTGCTGGCCAGCAAAGACCCTTCAAGGTAGCAAAGCTGCTAATGATTACCCTTGCAGCTCACTAAATATTATGTTTCCTGTGTGTTAGGTAACAAATAGTTACTTTATCCCTTTAGGCTGTGTAAATGCTACTTGCAGAGCTAGTCTGTGCAAAGCTAAAGGAGTTCAAACAAAAGTATGAGTAACAATACTACAATGATCCTCATGGAGGTTTTAAGTCTTTGTGTATCAGTGTGGTGGGAAACAGATTTCTGTGCCTTGCATGCACTCCTGTGCTCAGAATGCACTGGTTCTGTGAATCACATCTCANTCTGGACCCACTCCAACAGTTCCATGTCCTTCCTGTGCTGGGGGCTCCAGAACTCCCAGAAATATGAGATGTTTTCCTTCTAGACAGCCAGCAAAAGAAGGGGCCAACATTGAGCATTTTTGGTTTTGGCTTCAAATTGCTTGTGGGACAAATAGCATCACATAAGGCCCCTACTAGTCAGCAGGAGAGGTCAAGTTGAAGGAAACTGAGAAATTAAGTAGGTAAAATAATCCTGCCTTATTCTGCAGCATCCCCAAATATCTTACAATCATTTCAAACATACTTACATGGCCAGCTCTGAAAGCCCTTCACGGCCCCTACACTATATCCTCTTGAAAAACCTTCCCGACCCTGCCAGCTCTCCCAAGGGCAACAAAATTCAATTTTGTCTACACTGCTGAGAAGCCTTAAGCTGGCTCTGATATGAATAATAAGCAATGATCCCACTGGACTAAGCATTGTACAAAGACATAACAATGAGTTGGTTCCTGCCACAAAAGCTTACAAGCTAATTAATGAAAAAATAGCTTTAGTCATATCTGTAAAACAATGTAAAGATTGTAAATGGGAGTCCCATGGTGAGCGGTCCAGCATTGTACGAAGTGCTGCAAAACCTAGTCCAAAAACACAGGACTTGGGCACATTCCTAAATTACCTTTAAAATACTCTCCTAAGGCTGTTGAGAAGCAGGGAGAAGGGAAATGTGTGAAAGGGACATGTAGTTACAGATGTCTCCATCTTACAGCCTGGGTTTTATTCCCGTTAACTCAGTCTACTGTTCTTGCTTGAGTCTTGGTATCTAAGCACTCTGTGATTCTTCCCCTTTGCTAGAAAATCAGCATGAACACAGTGAAGTATTCCTCTTCCACAACTTTTAACAACTTAACAATATGAAAGAAAAATAATCTAATACAGTGTTATCTCCTCCCAAGTCTACCAACGGGTAGAGGCGATAACTCTAAGCTGTGTGAACTGCACTTCCTTCTCTCTAATGTTACTGTTATTAACTGTCTTACTGTAGATAATTTTAGCACACAAACACCCAGATAATTTACATTATAGTCAAAAAGCAACCTTCTATCTTTCAAGCCATGAAGAATCCATCTCCCTCAACGCTTTCTCAACCCTGGCAACTTTTTTTTAATGCTTTTTTAATGAACTGTTTGGCAAATCTGCAGCAGCATGAAAGGCAACTATTAAATTCAATGAAATATAAACAGCTCGAGGTGCTACTAAGAAAATGGATGACACTTTAAACAGTGGTTTGCAGCCTGGGTGAAAATACCAGTTCCAGTGTTAGTCCCAGTGGTAAGATGTTTTAAGTACAATAGCACAAAGCCTGTAGGACTCATTTGCAGAAGGCTCCACAAGTGTATTCTCAAGGGTTTACACCTACCTGCCTTTACGGTTTACAGTGTGGGAAATTCCCAGGGCCATACCCAGCATCTCACTCTTTTTATTACAGATTCTGTATGGCTGCAGGCTCAAGAGTATCATTGCTACAAGCATCAGGAGGGATGAGGAAAAGCTCCTTGAATAAACCCAGGTAAAACTCTGTCTAGACAAGGGAAGTGCAGCAGTTTGATTCTCACCATTCTAGGGTCCAAGAGGAAGAGGAGTGAAACCCCACTGTACACTGAGAGCTCTGCCTGCAGATTTGTGCTTGCACTCAGCACCCAAAGCAAGTTTTTTTTGTGCTATGCCAACTAAGAATTCTTAATTCCTCGCTTGTTCATGCTGTTGCTGCTGGGATGGTCTCTCTTTTTTTCATCTAAACTTTCAAAGAGTGCCAAAACTGCAGAGAAATAAAACTGGCTTTATAGAGAGCACATTAAAGATATCAGCTAATGGAAACACATGTAATGGCAATGGGGTTATATTAGATCAGCTTTAAACTGTAGTCTTCACAATGCAAATCCTATGTACTGACCACAACACTACTCACAGAGGAGACTGTATGAAAAGGATATCTCTCAATCATAGAATCATAAAATGGTAAGGTTGGAAGGGACCTCAAGGATCACCTAGTTCCAACCCCCTGCCATAGAGTATGCTAGTCTATTATCTCTAGCCATAAGGGAAACACTGCTTTTATTTTTATTATCTACATTAAAAAGAAATGCAAATATAAAACACTAAATAACTTCATTAAGAGGATATTATTGGGGGAGGGAGGGGAAGTCATTATTCCTAAGCTAGTCAGTGGACTAGGCTGTTCTTTGCATATTGTTCAATCTTGGTTGGTTGGTTGGGTTTTTTTTCCTCCTTAAAAGTTTCACAAGTTAAAACTGGGGGAAAAAAGGCAGATATGAGTAATCCTAAATAATGTGGGAGTTTCTATATGTAACAAAAGTACAGAAATAAATGGACTAAATGGCTTTGCAAATGCAAGGAAAAGTGGGAAAAAAAATCACAGCATTCAAGGCATCTCAGAACTCTTTCCTATTTGCTGTTCTTTTTCTAATAGATACACAGCAACATACAACATCAAGTTTCTAAGTGCTTCTGAAACCAGTCAGAAGAGAATTTAGTGTCTATTTCATCTACTTCACAGACACATGCAACAAAAATTGGTAGCACTGTATTTTGATTTCTATTTCTGACATTACTATTTATCCTCTAACAACATATTTTTAGGTTATTTAGAAACTCACAGATGATATTACTCTTCTTTTACTCTTTCTCTTGGTCTACATATGTTAAGCAAAATGTACAATTTACTATAGATTTATCTAGAAATATATTCAGAAGTATTTGGGGAAGGTGGTCTTTTCAAACTTCTGGAAATTGCTGCTGCTTCTTTAGGTCTGGAGTCTTCTGAATTTGCTTTCTGTTCTCAGAACATTTATAGTTACAAGGACTGAATCGTTTAGAATTACTGCTGTGGTGGGAAACACTTTCTGTGTTTCCAAATACTTTTATCTCCTGTTTGTTTCCCAAAACTTATGGGTACTGTTCTATTATTTTTTCTCTACCTCAATGCACAGCTAACTGCAACATAAATCATCTAAACACACAGATTTATCACATCTGGAAGATTCTCTTCACTAACATCTACAAGGTAAAGCCTTTACTTTTTCATCCACCTGTATTTCACATTTCCCCATTTTATTTGGCACATTAAACTAGATGCAAAATACACTTTCCACTTAGTCATGAAATAGCTGTGACAGGATATGACAGCTGTGCAAAATGGAGAAGACGACCTTTAAAAGGTTCACAAAACAGGATACTGGGACTCAGAGACACTGCTACCACATGTACTGCCAAGCCAAGAGTAGATTAATCAAGATAGTATGGCAGGAAAAATGTTTTCTCAAATCTGTGACACAGAGATGAGGTTGGTTTGTCCCCAGGCACTATCAAAGGAGCTGTGCTTGATTCCATCTTTCAACCCTGATTTTTACATAGATGCCTTTTGTAACCTTGTGAAGGATCACATGAGCTCTGTGAACCCCAGTTTCCATCTGCAAAATGAAAATGATAGCAGTAACCCATGTTCCTAAATAGTTTCTAATTAGTCTTAGCTAATTAATACCTGCAAAATTCTGCAAGCATCAAATGAAACATTATTTATAAGTACAATTACTCCTGTGTCTCTGCTAATGGATAAACAGGAAAGAAAATGAAGAGAGCGAGCAGCTTCCTGGACAATGCATCAGCTTTCTCCTATTGCTCTTGCTCTCATTTGTTAGTCCTCCCTGATTTAACCACTCTGCCAGGTTTTCCACCAGTAGAAAAGACTTTTTGCTTCATAAAGTTGGAAGTACATTTGCAAATAGACTAGATGTTAGGAGGAAGTTCTTTACAGTGAGGGTGGTGAGGCACTGGAACAGGTTGCCCAGGGAGGTTGTGGCTGCTCCCTCCCTGGAGGTGTTCAAGGCCAGGTTGGAGGAGGCCTTGAGTGACCTGTACTAGTGAGAGGTGTCCCTGCCTATGGCAGGGGGTTGGAACTAGATGATCCTTGAGGTCTCCTTCCAACCTTACCATTCTATGATTCTATGAAATACATGATATTGTGCAATGATCAAGTGGAGAGGTCTGAATAACAACTATTAAGTGCTGAGGTGAAAGAGCATCCAACCACAGGCAGTGCATCAGGATTTTATTTCTAATAATATTATATTATTGAAAATTATTGAAAATAATATATTGAAAATATATTATATGAAAAAATAGGAGGGTTAGAGCCAAAATCCTGGGACTAGTAGCAAAACAGCAGAAATAGCTGTTTTGTATCCTACTGGCTTGTTTCAAAGAGCCCCTCACACTACAGATACTCAAGTAGGAAAAGTCAAGAAAGTTGAAATGTGTGTTAAATATCAGAAAAGTATAAAGGCTGGCATTTATCTGAAAGTATTTTTAATAATGGCTCCACTTTTTTTTCCACAAAGGCTATTCTTAGTAACACCTCCCTCCTTCTGCTATCTGGAGGAGGCATTTCAATGACTCTGGTGTGAAAAAGGGGAAAAAAAATAAAAATAAAAAATGAAGCAAGCCTGCATGTGATGCTACAGAAAATGTTTTCTGAATTAAAACAAATCTGACATGCATTTTTAAGGCATGCTCTGCCTGGATAGGTTTAAAATATAAGCAGTTTTGCCAGTAAATAAGCAAGTAAGCAGAGGAGGGCATGATAAGGAAAGGACCAAGTCAACACTCCCCTTGGAAAATGAGAGCCTGCAATTAAGAAATAAAATAACTCCAGGAGGTTTATCTCCATCGCAGTCGCAGATGTGCCTATATGATTTATATGTGAAAAACAATATCAAAACAAACCAAATCAAAACAGTCTTCACATTTATGGGGCTGTGAGTTTGTACTTTTCTTCAGTTACTCAGTGATAATTAAGAGAAGACATTTGAAACACCCACTTCAAAAACTGAACATACTTAATATAGGGTGAGATAACACAGAACTTAGTAAAGATGTCAGCTCAGTCTAAAAGCATAATTACTGTGTACAACTTGCTCCTGAGGGGTTTTCCAAGTAGAAATAATTGCATTACTTCAAGTTCCTTTTATTAAAAAAAAATTACACATAGGCATAACATGTAATTTTACAAACAAAAAATAGTGTTTTCCTTTTATTTCCAGATTTTAGATTTCCCAGGCAAAATGCTGCAGACTGCAGGGAAAACAGCAGCATTCAGCTCGGAGTAAACTTTAACACTTTGAATCAGATTATATTTAAATTAAACAGCTGCACAATTAATGATAGAATAAGCAAACTTCTTAATTACCTGAAGTATAACTTTCATTTTTCTGATCGTGTTATCTGTAACTCGCCAGCTGGACTGCGCCACTCATTTCTGGCCCTCGTCTTACCCAAAGGAAAAGTTTGGTTATTTTGAAGGAAAGAGTAGTTACAAACGGGTTATGGATTCTGACTGCAAACACAACACAAGTTGCATGTTTTAGGCTTTGCATTGAAAACTATTACCCACCCTTCCAGAGTGCACCTCTCATAACCCCGTAACTCTGCTCAAACTTCAAAGTTTTTGACAAAACAAGGTGTTTTAAAGAAAGGTGACTTCAAATGATTAAGTTCACTACTTCCTAAATCAGTTGTTGCAAACATTGAACGTGCTCCAATTCAAATGCATCTTTCCTTCACACAATCACAGACACATGCAGGTTGGTAAAGCCCCTCAGGATCACCAAGTCCAACCTAGAACCCTACTCTACAAGATTCACCTTAAACCATAGCCCCAAGCACCACATCCAAACCACCCTGAAACACAGCCAGGGTGGGGGACTCCACCACCTTCCTGAGCAGCTCATTCCAGTCCCTGACCACTCTCTCCAGGAAAAACTTTTTCCTAATGTCCAATCTAAACCTCCCCAGTCTCAGCTTGAGGCCATTCCCCCTCATTCTGTCTGCAGTTACCTGTGAGCAGAGCCCAGCAGCAGCCTCTCCACAAGGTCCCTTCAGGTAGTTGTAGACACCAATGTGGATTCCCCTCAGCCTCCTCTTTCTCAAACTACCCATCCCCAGCTCTCTCGGTTGCTTCTCATAAGATGTATTCTGTNACCCATCCCCAGCTCTCTCGGTTGCTTCTCTTAAGATGTATTCTGTAGGCCCTTCCCCAGCTTCATTGCCTTCCTCTGGAGTTGCTCCAGCACTTCCACATCTCTCTTGTATTGGCCTGGGTTTGTTCTCACTCCTATGGCATGGATTTGTTCCCACTCACTGGACACTCCTATGCCTTTGGGCACTAGAGACCAAAGACATGAACCGTCCCTAGCTTATGTAAATAGTCTCTGTGAGTTTGGCACAATGTTCTTCAGGTCCTTGAATGTTATAACAATCAAAGTAAATGGCATTTATGGTATTTATAGTTCACAGATTCACAGGTTGCATTGGGTTGGAAGGGATCGTCAAAGGTCATCCTGTCCAGCACCCCTGCAGTGAGCAGGGACACCTCCAACTACATCAGACTGCCCAGGGTGAGTTTCATCTTTAACTTCTCCAGGTAAGGGGCCTCAGCCACAACCCTGGGCACCACCTTCCAGAATTTTACCACCCTCATTGCAAAGAACTTCTTCCTTATATGTCCAACCTAAATCTACTCTGCTCCAGTTTAAAAGCATTGCCCCTCATCCTATTCTACAAGCCCTTCTGCCCTTCTCAGCAGCCATTCCCCAGCCTTCCTGTAGGTCCTGTTAGACATTGAAATGTAGCTATAAGGCCTCCCTGGAGGCTTCTCTCCTCTGTGCTGAACAGCCTCAGTTCTTTCAACCTGTCTTCATAGCAAAGGTACTCCAGCCCTTTGGTCATCTTTGTAGCCCTCCTCTGGACCCACTCCAGCAGGTCTATGTCGCTCCTGTGTTGGGGGTCCCATTGCTGGACACAGTACTCCAAGTGAGGTCTCACAGAGGAGAGTGGCAGAATCACCTCTCTCAATCTGCTGGCCACGCTTCCTTTGATTCAGCCCAGGGTGCATACTGAAAACACTGCCTGCTTCAGCCAGTCTCTTCAACTCTCTGTGTCCCTCACTTGCATTATGTTTGGCTTCCTTTAAAATGGAGGGAACAAAAAACCCTTACACTTCAATCTAATAGTTTCGTTACAATGAGAATTCCTTCAATCAGCAAAATCTGTTCTTATGGTTAAAAGTATATAGTCAAAGAGATGAAATCCCATGTAACATACTAATATCAGTATAAAAACAAAACAAACAAAAAAAAAATCTTATTTATCACTTGACCACAGAGGCTCCTGCCAAATACTGCAAAAGCAAATTCAGTCTCAAATACTTCCCAAAATTTACAGTCTATCAGTTACAAATCAGCTTTGAACAACTTGGGATAAAAAAAGCCCACTTTTAAACACTGTATATCCAATATTTCTCCTTACATTTTGAGTTAGTGAAAAAAGATCATTTTCTTTTACTCACAGCCTAGTAACTGACCACAGTCACATTTTTCTCTAGTCAGTTTTAAGTGTTTGAGCCTGTAAAAGCTGTTTAAAATAACAAGGCTGAAAGGGAGTAGAAATGCATAAGTACTCACTGCATGTTTTAGTTTCCATGCAATTAAAAAACGTGAAACTCTACATCCTAGTGACATGTTAATAATCCAAGATAAAATTATATAGTGAGGCTTAAATGTACATCTCAGAAAGACTCCATCAGGAATTTAGCATGCACCAAAACGCAGTTAGCGTGCCTTGATTTTCCTCTGTGCAACAAGATATGATATTGTCAATCACCATGAAACTATTGGTAAAACAATTTCAAAGGGAACCTCACAATAGCACCTCAGGCTCAAACACCCTTAAGCTTAGAAAAATGTTGTCTTGAAGGTTTAATCCAATTGCTACAAGTGGGCTGAGCATGAAGAATGATCCAAATAAACCTTGCATGTAGGAGGAGTTCACATTTGGTTTTGAACTCTGGGTCTGTCTTCAAAAATTCCACAAATCAGCTGTGAAAACAATTCCATTCACAGTGTGAAGATTTCTAAGCTATTCTATAACTCATTAAGTGTCTGTAAAAAGTCAAATCAATTATTTCCTCATAGACACCAAACAAGCTCTAACGGAATAATAAACAGAAGAAACACTATTTATCAGGTAACAAGTCTAATTATTTTCTGAGCAATCACATTCTCTTGCCCTTAAAAATATCATTTCCTTTGCTCTAGCTTCCAGCTTCTTCCAACTAATTTTGTCTTCTTTACAAATTTCTTTGTGGATTGCTGTCTTATCTGGATGTAGAAAGTGACTGGTAAGAAAAGAGGAGTTTTTAAAGAGTATTTACACCCACACTTCAGAGTTGGGAAGAACGGGATAGCTCTTCCCATTTAATTTCCTTCCCAGAGACACTGTAGAGTCCCCATCACTGGAGGTTTTTTAAGATACAGTTGGAGAGGGTATCAAATTTCTCATCTAAGCTCCCATTCCCAGAAAAGGCTTCCCACAAGCTCTCTTCCAGCCTGGCCTATTCTGTGATTTCTTATTTTGAATGAAGAGAATTTGTCTTCCTCCAAGAAGTAAGCCCCATGGCTTCTAAAACACATGCCAGCTCTGGATGAAAATTGAAAACAAAGAGATAATTGAAATGGTGACAAGGAAGGGCATGTTAGGTCTGGATGGCACCAAGCCTACATGAAGCCTCACCGTTGTTCAGTAGAACTTATCTAATAAAATAATGATGACATCTTTACCTTTTTAATCACAATCTTCCTCTCCTACTCCATTTCCATTTTGAGTATTCAGCACTATATTTTATTAAGCATAACTTGATTACATGAAGACACTGTGATGATACTACTGTTGACTAGGATATTAGAATAACCTTGAAAAACATAATTGTTTTATAACATTAAACAATCCTATTAATATTTTTGACCTTTGCTCCTTGCTATCACTACCTTCCATGGAGTCTGTAGTAAAGAAGCAGAAACCAAATGACAGTGATAAAATGGACTCTTTATGTATTACAAAATATATAAATACTGAAAATATATATATATATATTTATATTTCTATAGATGCACATCTGCATAGTCACATACAACTATACACGCAAGCTACCTCTGCTCTTCAATTTTGAAGGTCAGCCTCCAAAACAAGGTCAACCATTCAAAGGTCATCACATTCCAGACACTAAGCATCAGATGGCAATCAACACTGTTCACATCTGAAGAAGAAAAGGCTGGATAGAACAAGCAAAATATCTGTGCCACCTGACCTAGTCTGCCTTCAACAGCCACTGCATGAACTACTTTGCTCACCAAAAAGAGAAAAGCAGCATTACCTAAGACACNATACTGTGATACTGTGACATGACAAAGTCCCTTTTATGCCTCTCAGCCTTAAAGCCCCTCCAGAAGACCTATGTGAGCAGTGTGCAAGCATGCCCAATTCCACACAAGCACAATCCAGTCCAAACCCCACAGTCATTGCATACACTTGATGAAATAAGATACATACAACAAAGACAGCCAATTTATTTAGCTGGTAGAGGAGAAATTAAAGACGTGGGCAACAGAGATGTGCAAATTTCCCAACTGCGTAGCTTAACAAAAAAAAGCAGGCTAGAAGGTTTGTTGTTTTCGAAGTAGTTTTTCTTTAGCCTTCGGAAACTTGTCTAGATCTTGGTCCTAGGACTTGGAAAGTCTCAGAAAATTTCTACTGGATACCTCCACTGCCCTGAAGTCAAGTGTGAAGAAGACTCCAAATTTTCCTTACACCTCTCAGCTGAGTGCCTAAGGTGCTAAACTAGAGGCTGTGTGGAGATGTAAATCTGCTCAGCCACTATTCTGCATTCCCAACGTCACAACATCCCTTATCAGATCTTTTCTGAATTTTTTCTTTCTCAAATCATGGCTATTCAAGAAACCACTGCAAAGTTTGTTCTCTTAGTCAACTAATCTTTGAATCCCTCTTTGGATTTGCTTTTCACCAGTGCATTCAAATTACTCACCTTAATTTGCAAAACTCTTTACAGGCTCAAATTTAAACATGCATTTCATTAATTTTGTCCCAGAAACTCTACTTTGCTTACAACAGCACATAAATACCAGCATACTGTGTTTCCAAATTTGATGCACTGTAATAAGAACAAAATAATAAATCATCACATTCCTAGCCACCATATTAAAATGATGCAGTGGTTAAAGAATTATGCACTGAATACCACAGATCACTGCTCTGTTATGCAAGTATAAATCTACAGCAAACTCAGTGAACTCACTGAGATTTACATGGCTGTTCTTGGAGACAAAATCTGACCCAGCGACCTTTATGAAGTATATTAGGTCTGTGAGGTTTCATAAGCAGGACATAGATGAGGATTACATCACATTTTTATAGAAAGTCTGTTCTTCAACGTGAAGGATTTTGCACTTGTTGGAAGGTGCTTGTCAAATGGAAATAGGAGAGCAGAATGAACTGCAGAATAGCAGCCCTATGTCATGGGTAGTCTTAGGAAAGGCAGCCTTGAATAGAGTGCACTATAAAGAAAGAATATTGTTATGTTTTCTGACAAAGATCTGGTTTGCTAAGTGATTCTTGAACTCCACAGGGGGACTTGTCTCTTCACCTTGATTTAAAAGAACATACAAACAATACCACTTAAATTCAAAATATGCCCAGGCTGTCTCCTGATCTCACTGAAAGAATCTCAGAACCAGGCAAAACAGATGGTACTCAAGCCCTTTCCTTTTGCTGATGCTGGCTGTACTTACAACTCTGAAAAGAGAGAGAGATTTTAAGAGGAAAACCAAACCTTAGATTTTCTTCTTTATTTTTTTTTTAAATTGNACACTGAAAAAAAAATTTGCAGTGATTTTATTTCAAATGAGATCTCTTTATTTTTATTTTTATTATTATTATTATTATTATTATTATTATTATTATTATTATTAATAATTCTTCCAGGGGGATGAAAAGGTAGAAAAAGAGCAGCAAGAAGTCTGAGATTGAAGAGAGCCTTTGTTACCATAGATACTGGGCAGGTGTGTCATTTTCAACTATAAGCACACATTTGATAAGAGGCTTTTGACTGCAAATGCACCTGAATAAAATAAGGAGTTGTTAAAAAAAAAAAAAAAATTGAAAAAAAAAGTAGATAGATAGAGCTGTTTCACACCTCCAGCTTATCACACAGTTGATGTGTTATCAAGTCTCTGAAATTTCCATCTAAACAAAGAAAGAGCAGATTTTCAGACTTCGTTGGGTTGTGAGCTTTCAAATCTGCTCACCCTTCATTCCACCACTTTTCACGTTGATTTTAATATCAAATACTCATGAGATGAGTGGTATTTCTAAACATCTAATTCTGTCTTTCAAACCTTCCTCTCTTGATACACAGAAGGTGAAAGTATTAATTTTTCCTTGGAGATCTGTGAGGAAAAAATAAAACAACACAGGAGAAAAAAAAATAGCTGTTGGCAACAATTGTTTAGAGAAGAGGAAAAAAAGGTTTAAAAACTCAGTTTCTCAAAACTCCTAAATCTATATTAATGATGCACTTGCTAACACTCAGCAGCAGTAGCAACCTACACAAAATGGTGAAAAAATTCATTCAGATTGTCAGTCCCAACATTGTATTCTCCAAATACAAAAAGAAAGAAAAAAGGTTCATGTAAAAGGTAAAAGCAGAAGTCAACCTACTTTGGTTGTAGCTGTGATTGTCTTTGGAAGACTGCTACAGTTGGTTGCATTAANTTAGGAAAGGCAGCCTTGAATAGAGTGCACTATAAAGAAAGAATATTGTTATGTTTTCTGACAAAGATCTGGTTTGCTAAGTGATTCTTGAACTCCACAGGGGGACTTGTCTCTTCACCTTGATTTAAAAGAACATACAAACAATACCACTTAAATTCAAAATATGCCCAGGCTGTCTCCTGATCTCACTGAAAGAATCTCAGAACCAGGCAAAACAGATGGTACTCAAGCCCTTTCCTTTTGCTGATGCTGGCTGTACTTACAACTCTGAAAAGAGAGAGAGATTTTAAGAGGAAAACCAAACCTTAGATTTTCTTCTTTATTTTTTTTTTAAATTGTCAAGATTTATAAATAAAAAGTTATTATTCTAACTATTTTCCATGGTGTGTTAATTCACTGTAGGGTGATGCAAGTGAAGTGATACTTTCAGATACTAAACCCTCCCTCTTCATCAGTATCAACAGGAAGAGACTTTGGTGCATTGGATCAGTTCTCCACGATAAAAAAAAATGGACTAGAGTTTATTTATCATTTTGATGAATGCATTTTTGCCTAAAGATCTGTAGTGTCATATGTCAGAATCATAAAAATTATGTCTTTTCTAAACAGACAACATTTGTTTTACCATTTCTTGTGTGTTTAATTGTAATTTCCAGGAGAAAATCAAAACCCTGCATCATCAAGAAGACCAGTCCACTCTAATCACTGGAGAAAACCTTATAGTGAGAAAATGCTCAGGTTATTATTAAGAAAATTTATAAAGAAAAAGCAACAGAATATAAAACAAACTGCTAAANTCCTGCTGGCCACACTGTTCCTCCATTCATCTACAAATTGATAGTTTCTATCAGCAATGTGAACATTAAAAGATTTTTTAAAAAAAGAAAATCAGAAGAAGCATCAAAGACTAAGAGAATGTTTATTATTTATAATTTCATTATTTCTTTCACTATAAATGGAATATATTAATTTGCTTGTAATCAAATATATTGAGGACAATGCCTTGGAATATGAGCTGCTAAACATGAAGTCAATCTGCCCACTAAATCTACATACTAGCATATTTATGAGATTACACCCCATGTATCCTACTTGTTACTTCCCAATAGGCTGAAGACAACATTTTGCTAGCAGCTAAAAAAAAACCAAACCCACAATAAAGGTTTATTTTGAGCTGTGGCCAGTGGTTTTATCTGAACTACTTATCTACTTGATCATCTCATTACCTTTATAAACAGCTTCATGTGCTTTATATCAATATCATCAAGGAGTTTTTTTTGCCTGAAAGAACTACAAGCATAGTTTCATTAAGATGGCAGAAAACCCAGAGTAAGCCAAACCTTGGCAGTTATTTCATCAAAGAAGTCATAGGCCTCTGGGATTTACAGCAAAATTAATGATGATCTTTACCTTAAATATCTTCTTCGTGTCTGTGAATAACAACTTGCTGTATCTAACTACGCTTTTAATTCCAGCTGCAACTGTAGGTAGAGATTACTTTCAGTATTCCAGTGATAAAAATCACATTTCCATAGAACTATTAGGAAATGAGTTGCTGCTCTTCTCCAGCTGGCCATTCCCTCATCTAGAAGAATAGTTTTAGCTCCTTCTGAAACTGGTGAACCTCTTTATGAGACAGAATGAAACTGAGTTCCTTCAGCTTCTCTCAAATTTGTCTTCACAAGGTTTCCAGAAGGTCTGCGTCACTACTGTGATCTTTGAAGTCTGCAGCTGATACGCCATAGCCATAGGTTGTATGCTCACATTGCACACCTATGGTTCTCAGAAAGCAGCATCTCGATTCCTAGGTTTTGCAAATGCCTTCTTTCAGATGAAACAAAGTGAGTCCTGACCACATGATGTCACTGAAGCTCATACTTCACAAGAGCATGGGATTTTGCATTGCCATCCTAGGCAAAATGCAATACCCAGTTCTTCATATTAGCTCTAATTAGATCCAGTCATGTTCTTCAACCGCCAGCTAGTCGGTTTCATGACAATAGTAGATAGACTTCTATGACTAATTATTCTCAGTAATCATAATGCTAATAAAAATCTTTGTATAGAGGAAATCATCCGTTAATTGAATGTTAATCTCATGAGGCCACTTACTGATTTATCCATTTATATGTTTCTGCTAAAAGCAAACAACACACACACTTTTTTTCCATAAAATATCTCTCTGGTACTATCTTGAGGCTATATGCCAAATGAAGAAAATCCATCCACTGAGTCTCACCCAAAGAACTATTCAAACTCTAAAGCACATCCTCAACTGATCTGCAGACGACAGCACTGCCCAAATGCAAATGCTGCAAAAAACCCTATCTACGTTCTTCAGTAGCCATGTACATTTTGAATACTTTTTAATACACAAGCAATGTCCCTCTAGCATCCAGGAAATGCCTTGATTTCACTCCAAGAATTCAACACCTTTGCATCACATTAAAAAAAAAAAAAGAAAAGAAAAAAAAAGAAACTTTGTCCAATTGTCAGTAATTTCATCTCTACTTTTCTGGTTAGTAAAAAAAAACCTGTAGGAGTAACTATTCCTCCCTTGACAAGAATAATATGTTGTCTAATAGTGAACCATGTCTTTCCCTCATCCACATTCCACGAAGTTCTTCCCAGGTGCCATCACCATTGTACAACTTGGAACTCTTATTTGCAGAAGACAAGAGCAGCAGACACCAAAAGGTTCAGGCATGCTTCCTTTTCTTTGATGCCCTGTCTTTTCTGTGACTCCTCCTGACAGAGAAACCATTTACAGGAAACTTCAAACTGAAGTATGCACAGTGCATCTTTTTAGTCACTAAGAGTGTCAAGAATACTTCAAAATTCTCCTCTCTACACTGCCTTCTCATACAGTTTAAATAAGTCTTTCCTCCAAGTGATCTGTGTGCTCATCCCAGAGCATCTAAATAAGGCAAAAAAAAAAACCTCCACAATAAGGATTTGTAACCACAATGCTTCTTCTGAAGTCATGTAACAGATGAAGCTTTTTTAATGAGTTGCTTTGGAGCCTGTGATAATTTATGCCACAGTCTATGTCATTCCATGAGCAAACACTCATTTGACCTGCTGTCTGATAACAAAACCATAACATAATTTTTAAAACAAATGGTGTGGGGTTTGTTTAAATTACATGATTGCCCTACAGGAGGGCAGGGCAGAAGTATCACTTATGATGAATCATGTGTCTATGCCAATGGTTTCATGAAAATAAGTTAGATATGCTATTACTTCTAATCTAGACTCACACTTTTTTTGTGATGTTTTGTGCCAGAACATGGAAAAGAGCCTCAGTTTTGTTGACTGTAGTACAAAAAGGACATTTGATTTTGGTTATATTAATTTATTATATTTTTCTATAACATTAGGGTTTGGTGGGTTTTTTCATAAAACTATAGGTCACTTCTGAAAGCTGTTATAGAACAAATAAGAAATCCTCTCAGTCTTAGGCCAAATGAAAGCTAAGCATTAACTAGTGCAGAGGAAAAGAAGCAATACTATATTACTTTTTTTTTTTCTTCTTTTTTTTTTTTCCCTGGGAATTTAAATTCTGCATTTAACAGTGGTAATAGTTGAGAGATAATCCCTGGAACCTCTTAAGACAGAGAACTTTGTTACTGCTTGCCCTTATCTGGATAATCAAATAATAAAGTCCAACTGGCTACCAAAGCAGAGCTTTCAAGCTAACTCTGAAATACTTTAAATGTAATTTGTTCAGTAAACTGCAGTACATTAAATTTCTATATTAAGTAAATTATAAGGAAGAGTGCACTTTGCAAAATTAAAAAGTGCTCTGTTAACTTATCTATTATTCCTCTGGGAAAATTTCCAAAGTGTGTCTAGGACAATTAGATACTTTCTTTATGGACAGTCTATAGCCAGGAAAGAATTTCTGCAGCTCAGCAAATGTGTTTCCAGTATTGTTGTAGACTCATTTTTATTTTCCAAGGTGAAACTCTCTGTTCACAAACATCATTTTTCTAGGTTGTATGGGCAGGCTGAAAACTTTTGGATAAAACTTCCTACTATCTGGCAGTCAAAATCAAAGAAACATTGATCAGTTGCATACTTTTAAGTGATTTTTTTTTTTCTTTAAAGTACTCTTTGGAAATTCATTTAGAATGGAAGTAATTGGGATATATAATGCAATGGATTTATTTCAGTAGAGTGCCATCGCACAGTGACTAACAAACTGCCTTCATCAGATTCTATAAGGCATATCTGAGATACTGCTTTCAAGAAGTTATTTCATAGGAACAGACACCAGTGCTTCACAAAAATATGAAAAATGCTTGATGCAAATTTATTTTTGTAAATCCTGTCAATTCAAACTATTCTTTTATGGTTTGCATACCAAAGTCTGAGATGCTAAAGTCTCATCCACTTATCATTTTGATGAACCAACTGATTGACGCTTTTAGTTACAGTCAATTCATTAATTCTTGTGATAATTAAAAACAAACAAACAAACAAATAAAAACTTGCTTCCATGAAATATGCCTCCCTTTGGATCTTGCCCAAGGGGAAGAAAAGGGACCTGCCATCTGAACTAGACACAGTTGCAAAAAGAAAAATAATCCCGGAAAGTCAGCATCCCTCAAAGGATTGTTTTGTTTGGTTAGGGTACATCACTCAGAGAAAAAACATGTTGAAACTGTATCTGTGAAACCTTATGGAAGTATCAAAGTAATGATTAAGGTCACAGCATAGATAAACTCTCAAAACAGCCACACTGAGAGTTCTGCAAGAGTTTGAAGACCATTCAAAGCTTCTCTCTCAAAGAAAAATTACTTGAGCTAAGAAAGCGCAAATACCTACAGCACAGCACCTGGAAGCAAGGTCAATGATGTGCTGCTAGAATTTCAGTATCATCCTTCCCATTACAAATACTCCTCCCAGCCTCTTTGCTTTTTAATACTGCAATCCCATGCAAACTGACAGGGTTCCCTGTGAACAGTAGTTATGCTAGATTTCAGGTCCTGGGTTGTGCACAACCTGGCCTTCAGCAGCTGACATGTGTTTGGGACATTCTTGGACACATTAAAAGAGTCAAATATACTACATGAGATAATTGTATACAGTTGTTGGAGAGGATTTTGTCTATACTGTGCTGTTGCTGTAACTGGCTGTTGACTACAATGTGATCAGAAAGGTGCCTTCTTTGTATCTTTTGCATCTGTATGAATGATGCATCATTTAAACAAGATCATTCCAAAGAACCCTCTTACTGAAATGTCTCTCAAGAACTAAGATGGATTTATTACCAGTTGAATACTCAGCAACTATAAATACACTAAATTTGTTTCCAAACTTGCATCTTCATGAGATAGCTCTCCCAGGGTATAGCCTCAAGGTGGAAGACCACATACTGCATGTTTAAAAGTCTGCAGAAGAACAAACTCTCATTGATAGCTTTCTGTCTGGAGACAGCTGGTGGTGACTCAGGTACAGTGGAGCCTGGCAGACCCTGTCATTCACATCCTCAACCCCTTTGAGGAGTTAGCTTGAAAAATAAGCTCTAGAGATGCATGTATGTGTGTCATCATGCCAGCTGTCACGGCTCTGACAGTCCCACCTCAGCATGTGAGTACTGGATCAAGGCAACAAGGCCAAAAAAAGTGCTATCTTGTCTTTCTGAGCAGTTTAACAGTGTGGTGTCAGTAAAGACACCATCCAGCATGAGTTCTGATTCCTTAGCTCAGGCACTTTTCTGCCAGTTCTTGATTTTGCCAAGACAATACCAGAACTGTCACACACAGTCAAGCTGAGGAACATCAGGGGAAAATTCCAGTCATCCAAGAAGCAGTAATAAAGGCCAAAGAGTATCATCCACCCCACCTGGAAGCTGCAAATGTAATGAGCTATTTGGAAAAGATCATGACAACCACAAGCTCAAGTGACTCTTGTTTCTGCCAAATGTGAACTAGTTCTGTACCTTGCTGAGCTCACTATACACAGAGCAGGTCTTGCTAAGTGGTGGAAGTCTAATGCTAGCTCACTTCCACATCTTGCAAACCTGGCTTTGTCTTCACTTGGAGCATTTCCCAGCAACGTTCTTTCTGAGAGGCTCTTCAGCTACACTGAGGATGTTACATCTAAAAACAGATGCCAGCTCCTGCCAGCAAATGCAAAATGGCTTGTCGCCTTGAAATGTAATCTGCCCACGCTTGAATTTTCTATCAGTGGCTATTGGTAATTTTTTACCAGGTTTTTCAGGATACTTGTGTACATTATGAGTCTAATTTTTACAGAAAACTTCTAGTCGTTATTATCAAAGAAACTGAAGTGCTTATCAGATATTCCCCAGTTTGATTTTTTTTTTTTTAAGTAGATCTATAAGTACTGAAAACCAAGCAGCAATTTGCTTTACTCCCTCAGAATTCATTTCCCTTCTATTCCTCAAGTCTATGAAATATTTGTTACAGGTAGCATATATAAAATACTTTGACAGACATTTGCCTTCCCACTCTTTCCTACAGAACAGACTCTAAACCCTTTGGGATGAAGGCTGTAAATAGGATTTTCATTTTCAGTATTCGTACATTTAATGCATAGCAGATGATTTAACTACTACTCTTGTTTGCTTGAAGGCTTATATTGTGGAAAATAGGGAGGAAAAATTTTACTATTTCATATAATGTATTCTAGTCAGAGGACTGTATTTAATCATAGCAAGGGAAGAATACACTGCTCATTTAGAGAAAACAGTAAATGACAACCAGCTCATCACCACTGCTAAGTGTCAGCGTTTGGCCAGGTACTCGGGACCACTTTCTGGTATTATTTGCTTCTTCCCAATATCTACAGTATAAGTTCCATAGACTATACAAGAAACAGGGTGCTTAAAAAGCTGTCTGAATTGTAGTATATTTAGATAACTAAAATAACCCTAAGTCATGAGTGGCTATTAATGTAAACTATCCAAAACAAATCAACTTGCTTACAGAACATTTATTGATGTCCCATTTTCTTCTTTCCTTATTTCCACCTCCAGGAGATGCAGTCTGCTGCCACACCCTGTCAGTAGTTTTTCCATATTTCCTTGATTCCCACAGCTGCACCACTAGAATGCAGCCTCTAGACTTTTCCAACTCACTCTGCAATCCAAAGGCAAGGAAGGAGAGCCGAAAGAAAATTTTCCACAAACTAGAAACCATTCCCGACCTCCTAGGTCTGAAGCAATACCCACATTGCTTTTCACATCCAGAATGTAAATTAACAATACATTTGTGGACAGGAAGGTAAATTTTTTTGAGTAATTAAACTGTCAAACAAATGTGTGGGTCCTTACATACTCAATGGAGTGTCCAGAAGTCAGGAAGCTCACTTTCTGAAGGCTGCATTGTATCTCAACTATCACAACTCTATTAGGTCTCTGTTAAGCTGGAAAATAAAGCATTTACCAGTGGTGCACCTTATTCACTGGCTGGTCATAGATTCTGAATATTAACATGCAATGAGAATAAATGTGTGTCCAACAAATCTGAAAATACCCCTCACCTTCTTGGAGCACATCCTTCCCTGGTGAGACCTCATCTTGAATATTGCATTCAGTTTTGGGCTTCCCAGTTTAAGAGGGACAGGGATCTGCTGGAGAAGGTCCCGCAGAGGGCTACGAGGATGATTAGGGGACTGAGCACTGCCTGATGAGGAGAGGCTGAGGGACCTGGGGCTTTTTAGTCTGGAGAAGAGAAGACTGAGAGGGGATTTAATAAATGTTCATAAATATCTCTGAGGGCTGAAGGTCAGGGTTGGGGGACAGGCTCTGTTCGCTTGCTGCCTCGGATAGGACAAGAAGCAATGGATGCAAGCTGCAACACAGGAGGTTCCACCTCAACACAAGGGGGAACTTCTTTACTGTAAGGGTCACAGAGCACTGGCACAGGCTGCCCAGAGAGGTTGTGGAGTCTCCTTCTCTGGAGACTTTCAAGGCCTGTCTGGCTGTGTTCCTGTGTGACCTGAACTAGATTGTCTTGTCCTGCTCTGGCAGGGGTGCTGGACTCAATGATCTCTTTGGGTCCCTTCCAACCCCTGACATCCTGTGAGCCTGGCTTCTGTGTAGACCTGACAGTAGACAAGTATACAAGTCTTCTCACTTGCAGATTGTTAGTGAAAAAGGGACATTAAGCAGTGTTTCTGTGCAGCAAAGACCCTGATGAGTAATTTTGAACCATTTACCCCCAGTTAACCATTAATTGCTACATAAAATTTTAATCTCCATTTAAACAGACTATAGCTCTGTATCTGTTTCTGTGCCAGCCTCAAGACAGCAGTAACTTTACAGCTGTGGAATACTATTTCATATTTTCTGAACAGAAAGACATCATCAGGTGCAAACAAAATGTAAAATGAGGATTAAGAAAAACCACAATAATAAATTTGCCATTACAAAAACAGAAAGAGCAGGAAGAGTGAAAAGGGAAAGAGGAAGAGGACAGCAGGAAAAAATAAGGAAAAGAAAGTGGAAACCCACTTTTTTTTCCTTAATTTGTTATTAAGATAAATATTAGCTCAAAAGAAAGAGACAGATCTTTGAACACTTCCAGGTTAAACATCCATGAATGTCTGGCCGAGGCCTTGAGTGACCTGTACTAGTGGGAGGTGTCCCTGTCTATGGCAGGAGGTTGGAACTAGATGATCTTTGAGGTCCCTTTCAACCTTACCATTCTATGATTCTATGAATATTAAAAAAATATATGTTATTATAATCAATTAATCAGAACCTAAAGAATTTTATTCCCATACCACATTCTTCTGCAGCCCTTGAGCATAAAGACCAGCCACCATAGGTGTCCATCACTTGTAGTGGGAGGTGTCCTTGCCTATGGCAGGGGTTTGGAACTAGATGGTCTTTGAGGTCCCTTCCAACTTAAACCATTCTATAATTCTAGAAGAATCACTGTTGGATTCTGCTGGCTCTGTTGCAGGCTGTAGACCCTCAGCAGTACTGTCTGTAGTACAGTGACTAGCATTAAGATAGACATTGACTCAGAACACCCCATCCTTAACAAAACCTCAAATAAAAACAGCCCATTGATAAACATCTCCCCTTAATGTAATCACAAAGGAGAGAATAAACAAATTTTCATTTCTTGGGTGCAACTCCACACACAGGGGTGGGCCCCTAGCTTTATGCCAGGCAGAGACAAGAAGAAACTGATCTACACCTACTGAAGTGAATAGCAGATCTCCCATGGGCATGGTCAAATGCAAAGCAAATAGCTCCCTGGAGTCAGAGTTCTAAAGAGAGATGGAAATAAAGATCATCTACAGCTTCCTTCAGCCTAAATGTGAAATCCTGGCTCCACTGATGTCAGTGGGAGCTTGTTCCTGGCTTCAGTCAGTCTACAATATTAAACAGCATAAAGAAAAAGGACATTAAAAAAAATCATTAAAAATAATAATAATTTTACCATCTTCTTTTATCCTCAATGTTAGGAAATTTCCGCCCAGTTTCAACTTTACGTTTATACAAAGCCTCTTCTTCTCCCACTTCTTGAACTGAGAAAACACAATGTGTAGTTCCTATATAGTATTTAATCATAGAATCATAGAATGTTAGGGTTGGAAGGGACCTCAAAGATCATCTAGTTCCAACCCCCTGCCATAGGCAGGGACATCTCCCCCTAGTACAGGTCACTTAAAGCCTCCTCCAACCTGGCCTTGAACACCGCCAGGGAGGGAGCAGCCACAACCTCCCCGGGCAACCTGTGTCAGTGCCTCACCACCCTCACTGCAAAGAACTTCCTCCTAACAGCCAGTCTAAATCTCCCCTCTGCCAGTTCAAACCCATTGCCCCTTGTCCTGTCATTGCAAGACCTTGTCAATAGTCCCTCCCCAGCTTTCCTGTAGGCCCCCTTCAGATATTGGAAGGCTACTATAAGGTCATTTGGATCGTGAATTAAATGAGACACTATTGAAATGTAGAGATCTGTGCAGGTCCTCTACCTAGGAAATAATTTCCTGACAGCTTTCAGATATTTTGACATGATCCTTCTCCTCAGCCCTTAGACTTTCTTTTCAGCAAAAGCCAAAAAAGAGCTCGACCAATATCAATAAATAGTAAAACTCCAATGTGTTTTATGAATACATTTCTCTGCAATATTATGCAATTACTATGAAGCATTTGCAGGCAAAAGTTGTAAAAATCAGTGGTTCCTAGGGTTTTTGGACAATTAGACAAAGCTAATTTCCTTTCCCACAAAAACTGTCATGCAAATAACTATATTTATTATTTTTGTATACCCTTGGTCTAAAAGCAAAAGTGTAAATCTTCAGATTAAGACATATTTAAGGCATATTTCAACAGACTCAGGAAGGCATATACCCACATTTTAATTAATAGGCCTTCAAAGGCACATACTGGTAAACTATCTATCTGGACACAAATCTGTTCTCTGGTTCTCAGGAGAAGAAAAATAAAAAAAAAAGAAGACAAGATCTCTCACGAATTAAATATAAATGTAAATGAGGGAGATAATTTGTTTCTTTTTCTGAATAAAAGCAAGGAAAAAACATGCATGTTCTTTGTCAACTGACTTATATGTGGAGGTAGAAATAATGAACAGCAGCCACAAGGAACTTTCTTATAAGGAACATCTGAGGATAAGGACATTATGTGGGGTTTTTTTCTATCACATGAGAGAAAAGTGGGAAAAAATGAATTTTTATGAGCCATATGAAGATTTTCCAGACAAACTGATGCCAGGAGTAGGCTGCCAGAAAAATATGGGCTTTGTCTGCTTGATCTCCAATATTACTAAAATCCTGGACAACACAGAGCAAATACAGTCTAGGAATTTCAGCTATAACTTACATAGTAAATACACCCACTCTCCTATCATCAAAATGTTGAGGAACCCAGCACAGAGAATCCTGAATATTTTTAATTGATGGAGGAACTCTTAGTAAGCCACTTTTCTTAGATATATATTTGCTTTTGAATTTAAAAACATTTTTTGTCTGGAGTAAACTCAGTGTTGGTAGGATTAAATCCACAGCACACACCTGAATGTTCCTTCAAAATTCTGAAGCTACAGAACAAACTCCCTGTCTTAAAATTTGTCATCTTAAGCCATAAAACCCTGGGTTTTTTTATATACCCTGGAAAAGGAAAGAGTTGGGGTTTGTGTATACAATGGTAGGAAAAAAAGGCATTGGTCATTTGCTGCTGTGTGTGTAGAGAGTTCAAGTAACACCAAAATCCTTGCTCATTGACCCTCTATATGGTGTGTGTACACAAATGTCTCAATAGATTTGTAAGACAGCACCAGTGTATTCAGCTAAAATGACAAGTCAACTGAATTTGGGACACCAACTTCAGATATCAGTGTGGTTATTTATTCATTTAGGTTTATTAATGCTCCTATGATGCAATTAATGAAAGCCATACTACCTGATGGTCCCCAGAAAAAGCCCTTAAATACAGAGGAGGTACTTCACCAGCAAGATAACAAAGTCACAAAGTAAAACTGCAAGTTAATCATCAGGCTTCTTACTTGTGTATGACACACTGCACTTGTTCCTACAAATTGCATCAGTGAAGTACTACAACATCAAAATTAAAAGATTGTCAGCTCACCTGCAGCCCAAAGAGGCACATTTAAAAAAAAAAAAAAAAGCCAAGGATCAACAAGTTGTACTGTCTTAACTGTCCTGGTTTTGGCTATTTTCTCGCTGCCTCAGTACCTTCCATATGACCAAGATTTTATGTGAGAAAGGAGTCACCTGTTATTTCTTTCTGCCTCAGAAAGGAGTCACCTGTTATTTCTTTCACTTTCTGCCTCAGTATGAGTAAAAATTCCTCCCTCAGTCTCATGAGAAGTTAAAGTGCTTTCTCATAAAAGCCTCTGTGCCACAGTCATTACTCTGTTTGCATGGAAAGATTGTGACAGGACCAGAAGGAATAGTAAAACAAGAAGTGAAAACCAGACTTTAGGATAGGGCAAGAAACTGATGCAATTAAAATGTTTGTTTTTCAGAACAGAATTAAAGATACATTAAATTGATGGTTGACAGTCATTTATGGGCTTTGAATGATTGACTGCAAATTAGATTTAAAATTGCCATTATTTCAGAATGGTTTGGAATCTGAGCTGAATATTTTCCAATGCCTAATAGTAGGAATTTGATAACATTATGCAAAGTAGTATATCCAGCATAATACTAAACCACCATAGAATAAAACACAAACAGCAATCACTGCTATAATATGTAGGAGTGGAAGGCATGAAGCAAACAAGCCTTTGGTAGAAGTCAACATTTGCCAGCCATTACAATACAGTTACCACAGATACTTCCCATTCTAGGTGGAAAAAAAACCAAACCCAAACCTACAATGAATTGTTGCATGCTAGTATGAAATAACTGATGGCATGTTTATGACCTTTTCAGATCAAAAGCAAATTATAGCTTATAATGAGAATATTTACACAATAATGTGAATTCAGTATGCTGCATATCAAATTTAACCACAAACCAGGAATTGGAACAGTGAAATGCCACACAGTACTTCATTATGATTCAGGATAGCCAGGTGATAATTCTAGCCCTTTGCTGATTGTAATTTCTTTAGCACACAATGTAATGAAAGAAAAAATGGGAACAGTGGAAACATTTTGGCATGATTAAATGGCCACTGTGTTCAAACAAAAGTTCTGATCTAAATCTATTCTGAATTAAATAGCTGCCAGGGAGAAGATTAATCTAACGCCTGGGCAGTGGAATGGGACTTGTGATTTGGCTTTCTTTTCCAGCCCCATGGGACTCTGCACCAAACCATTATTTTTTAGACTCTTCATATCCATTTGTAAAACAGACATCACCATACATTTTACAACCAATGTACTGGCTTAGTAAACAGATAGTAGTGTACCTACCTTTTTCCAACAGCAAGACTATGACAGAGGGTCCTGATGCAATCGAGTATNTGTGCTCCAGAACTGCACTCAGTACTCCAGGTGAGGTCTGACAAGAGCAGAGTAAAGGGGCAGAATTGCCTCCCTTGCCCTGCTGCCTACGCTGCTCTTGATGCATCCCAAGACTCAGTTGGCTGTCTGGGCTGCATGTGCACACTGCAGGCATGTAAGAATTAAAATTTAACCCCAATGAAACAGATATTTGACACATCAAGACTTTTTTTTTAATGTCTTCTAAATGCCAAGATGATATAGTTAAGTTTTATTAAGCTTTCTGATCCATATTTTCACAACTGCAATATAAATAGAAATTTCTATTGTCAAAACACTGAGTCTAAATTGGATAGTTTTATTTTCACTCTAATAAATATAGCAGATATGGCTGTATTAGAAACACATGGCTGTATTTTGCAGATGGAAGGAGCTGGACTTGTGGGACTAACCAGCACGTTCAAGGACAGGGCTGCCATTCAGGCAGGAGAAATGAAAAGTCCTACAACTCCTTGCAATAACAAAGGGCTGGGAACTGACCAGAGAGAGACCAAGTTTCATGTGAGGCAGACACGTTCCTTAGGAAATAATAACATCATCCTTGGCTGTGTGAACAAAAGCATGGTCAGGATATCCAGGGAAGTAATTATCCCTCTCTACTCAGTCCTAGTTCAGTTTCGCCTCCCCTCCACCACCAGCACAAGAAAGGCATCAGTCAGCTGGAGCAAGTTCAGCAGAGGACTACCTGGATGGTCAAGGGCTGAAGCACTTGCTTTGAGGCCGGAGAAGCAGGGCTTGTTCAGCCTAGAGAAGAGACAGCTTTATAAGGACATATCACCAGACCCCTGTGCCTGCAAAGAGGTTATGCAGAAGAGAGAGCAGGATTTTTACAGTGATGGATCCCAGGAGGACAAGCAACAACTGCCATAAACTGAAGTTAGAGCAGATCTGACTGTATAGAAGGAGAAGGGTTTTTTTGCCCATGAGGACAGGCAAGCAGTGGAGAGGGCTGCACAGAAAGGTTGTGCCATTACCCTCCCTGGAGGTTTGCAAAATCTGACTGGATAGAGCCCTGAGCAGCTTGGTCTGATTTCACAGCTGGCTCTGCTTTGAAAACACTAGAGATCTCCTGAGGTCCTTCCAACCTCAATTATTCTGTGATTCCATGATTCTGTAATTAACTGAGCATGAACCCTAAGCTGTAGAGAAATTGAATTGCTTTCTTCTCACCCCTACCCTCTTCCAAACTAGTCTTTCTTCTAATTATTTTTGAGTAATGACACTGGGCATTAGTTTGTAGTGCTGTCCAGTAAATAAAACTACGTAACTCACATTATTTGATTGACTGCACAAAATTTTACATAACTGGTGCAGTGAAGAAAGCATAGGGATTTATTGCCAGTTGTGTATATATATTGGAATTGCCTCTGATACAGATCAGCTTAAGAAAGGAAGAAATCAAGTCAATAAACTATTGCAGAGCTGAACACACATATTTCCTGCATATTTACTAACACATCACTTCAGGCACTTTTCTCTTGTACCTCTCAATCTTAAAAGCAATAGAAACTGCAAGAGAAATAAACTGAAGTTCAATAGTTATAATCTGATTCTAAATTGCATCACACTTTTTTAGATGGACCTTTATTAACTTGGCAGATAAGTAGCTCTGCGAAATCTCACGCACATAAATTATGTTATTGGTCAACGACTTGGATGCTGACACTGAAGACTGTACATAATCTGTCAAATGTAGGTGTCAGATGACCTGCACTTTTGAAGGCTTTAGAAAACTAAATAGAAATGTTCCTGTGAAGAATCAGAAGCCACCATGATCTCTTCACAGCCTATTTGTATTCCCTTGCTCTTCCTGCCTGCTTGGCTGGGATTATCTATTTTGACTTCCAGTATCTGAAGGAAGCCTAGAGGAGGCCTGAGGAGGGACTATTTACAAGGTCTTGTAGTGACAAAATGAGGAAAGGGATTTAAACTGGCAGAGGGGAGATTCAGACTGGATGTTAGGAAGAAGTTCTTTCCAGTGAGGGTGGTGAAACACTGGCACAGGTTGTCCAGGGAGGTTGTGGCTGCTCCCTCCCTGGATGTATTCAAGGCCAGGTTGGACGAGGTCTTGAGTGACCTGTGCTAGTGGGAGGTGTCCCTGCCTATGGCAGGGGGTTGGAACTGGAAGATCTTTGAGGGCCCTTCCAAACTAAACCATTCTATGATTCTATGACTCTACATAAAGAAGGTTAAGCATTCAAAACACAAATCCTTTATCCTTCTCAAATGCAAGCTCGTATATCTTCCTTAGTAGATGTGTATGCATGCCACACTTGCAGGAGCCCTGTGCTAGGCTGCTACCTTGTCCCATAAGGGAGTTTTTTTCATGTAGTGTTTTAGGTTCTCTTGATTAGGATTAGCCAACCTGGTAGAAAAAGAGTTAAGAGAGTCATGGCTAAGTTTTAACTGGTTTTCTCTCCTTAGTATGCATCTTCCTGAAGGCAGTCAGGGTGGCTTATTGGCTCTCCTATCCTGGATATTGACAGAATGAGGTAGAAGCTAATGGCTGAATGCAGAAACGGGCCTTGTAGCAAAAAAGCAAAATAAGCACATTGTGCACAGCTCTATTTTTTATTAAATACAGTTTAGAGCCTGGCATTAAGGGTGTTGTTTTTTGTTTTTCTGAAAATCCCAGATCGTTTGAGGACAGACTGCCAAGTTCATCCATCAACTCAGCCACTGAAATATTTGTGTTCTAAAAAATTTATACAGCATGAGTTCTCCACAACCTGCAACTGTGGGGACTTTTATTTTTAAATTATAGTCTTCCACTTCGATCATTTTTTAAAAAGACAGAGCTGCATTTGAGAAAAGCAAGTTTGCCTTCTGTGGGCTACGTGGCCTTGAAAAGAAGAGGGATTTTTCTGCAGCATGCAGGTCCTCCAGGCTGGAGGATGGGAATGTTAAGCATGTATTTAGTTGTGTCTATGTTAGAGTTACAGTTTTCTTCTGGGAAATCTTATTTTCTGTTACCATGAGTTAAAATGTTCTACAATGAACTCTGACTTCTCAGAAACAGAATTTTAGGCAATAAAATGTTTCACTCTCCAATAAACACACACCTTCGACTTTTCTTTCCATTGAATCAGAATAATTCAGGTCAGAGGAATCTTGGGAGGTTATCTCATGCAAGCTCCTGCTCAAAGCAAGTTTTATATTCAATAAGCAAATATAGGCTATGTATAATGATTATGCTGGAACTTAATTAGCCTGAAAATGATAGCAAGCTAACCTCTGTCCAGTTCTCTTTAGCATAGAAGGATGGCACACAATCTGAAGTGTACAAGAATACAGCCTGCATGGTGAAACAAAAAAAGATCTGACACAAACGTCATAAGGCATAGAACAGTACAGAGAAGTTGAAAAGGTAACACTGAAGTTTGCACATAAAACAATATAGACCATTTGCATTCAAAATCTCCCTTCATAACAAGTTTCTCTTTTCAAAGTAATTCGACTTTTTTAACAACAGTAAAAGAGAGTAAATACCGATGTCAGATAAGAAAGTGATTGTCATCAGTTAAGAAAACACCCATTAATATGCATTCCAAATGAATTAAATTCCAGGCAAGTGTCTACACAAGCTTCGGGTTTGATTTAGTTCTAAAAAAACAAAAATAAATTCAAAGACATTCCTTCATTTCAGGGCTTTAAGTGCAGCAGCCCTTTATGTCACCAGTATGAAATGCACACCAATGCAGTTTCATTCAGCTGTGACTGAGGCATTGCAATGGGCTCACAGTTGGCTCCTGGGCTTTTCCCAGCTTACAATCTTTCAAAGTCTTGTAATGACAGGACGAGGGGCAATGGGTTTAAACTGGCAGAGAGGAGATTTAGACTGGATGTTAGGAGGAAGTTCTTTCCAGTGAACGTGATGAGACACTGGCACAGGTTACCCAGTGAGGTTGTGGCTGCTCCCTCCCTGGAGATGTTCAAGGCCAGGTTGGACGAGGTCTTGAGTGACCTGTTCTAGTGGGAGGTGTCCCTGCCTATGGCAGGAGGTTGGAACTAGATGATCCTTGAGGTCCCTTCCAACCTTACTATTCTATGATTTTATGATTCTAATCTTACCAGCTGCAAATTCAAACCCAAGCTGCAATTTTGGAAGGCAATGCATTAAATGCAAGGAGTACCAGGGCTGCTGGTTCACAGAAGAGTGTGGCCAGCTTTAGAATATGTTTTAGGAAGAGGACTCCATTAGTAGCCACAAGAAACATGTAGTATTTAGTCTTTGTCTACAGTGCATGAAACTTTGCCCCTTCATCAGCCAGTTTTACCAGGCAATCCAAACTGCACCAGTGCAAGGAAAAGAACATAATTGTGCCCAGATGGCTTCACTAGTTCAGTTTGGATGCTCTGCCCATAATGTCATTCCACTCATCCTAGTCTGTTGCTTTTGAAAAATTTTACAACCAGCAAAACCTAAGCTGCTCCCTAGATCTTTTGAATATCCAAGCTGAATATTTATCTGACATGAACCCTGCAGAAGATAAGGATATATCATTAATGTCCTTAAGATGACAAAGCAGTGCAGTGAATCCTCTCCAATTTCAGTTAATTTTCTTCATTAAACTGTAAGACCAATGTGTTCACCAACACTAAAATCCTCTACAAACCCTAATGAAAGGTGTTTTACTTCTCTTAATCTAGAAGGCAGTACAGCCAATCCTGTATTTCATATCTTTATGAATGTTATTTCTTGCAACAGACAAGCCACCAGCTTCATTAAAGTTGTAACAGTATTATTCCTAGCATGTGGTAGCAAACTCACTAGTTATGCATGACAGGGTAACTGTAAAGTAAGCCATATGTGGAAGTTTAATTGTTATTTGTTTATTAAGCTAGTTGTAAAACTGTTAATTATGTACTAATACAATGCTAGAAAAAAAAAATCCAATAATTATTTAAATATGGTACTTTTTTCCTGCAATGAACTAACCTCACACATTCTAACCAAATATTCCCATATCCTGAACTAAGCTAAACTTTCAGCATCCTGTCACCAAAAAGTACAATGTAAACAGATTTCATTTTCTCCCTACACCATTTTTGAAGGGTGCTCTCTTTAACAAGTGGAGAGACTCATTTTTTTAAGTCTTTTTCTGTAATAGCACACACAAACAACTAAAATCACACAAAAAGCTTTGGACACACCAGCACCCTGAACTGCACATGCAACTGCTATTGGCTCAGGCAACAGTCATAAAGCTTATGGCCTTTTATCTGCCACCCAAAATGCCAGCAATAACACGGCACAGCCTCAGTGCTGGGCAAAGTGACCTGTGGACATGGATAGGCAGCAGTCTTTATCTGGTTGCTACATAGCTAAGGGTGTCGAATGGGTGCCCACCACAGCCTGGCCATGTAAAAGAGGAGATGACTGATTTCAGTTAGGGAAACTGATCACTTCTCTCCACAGGCATTTCTTAATAATGAGACCAGAGAGCTGACAGGACAAAGGAAGCATGGGGAGAGAGAAGATGTCTCCTATGAGGACAGGCTACCAGAGTTGGGGCTTTGCAGCCTGGAGAAGAGAAGGCTTTGAGGAGACCTTATAGTAGACTTCCAGTGTCTGAAGGGGGCCTACAGAAAGGCTGGGGAGGGACTATTGACAAGGTCTTGTAATGACAGGACAAGGGGTTTAAACTGGCAGAAAGGAGATTTAGACTGGATGTTAGGAGGAAGTTGTTTGCAGTGAGGGTGGTGAGACACTGGCACAGGCTGCCCGGGGAGGTTGTGGCTGCTCCCTCCCTGGAGGTGTTCAAGGTCAGGTTGAATGAGGCCTTGAGTGACCTGTTCTAGTGGGAGGTGTCCCTGCCTATGGCAGGGGGTTGGAACTAGATGATCCTTGAGGTCCCTTCCAACCTTACTATTCTATGATTCTATGATCATAAACCTTAGAAGGACCACTCTACTCCAGTTTGTTGGGAGCCCTCATCTCAATTTCTTCAGCCCAAGTGAAATAAACTGTTCATCTCAATATTGGCAAAATACACTATTTTGTGTATGTAAAGAGTTTCTTATGCCAACAATAAAGCAATATATCTGTATAACTCCTAGATCTTCCCTAGAGACACCAGTCTTTTAAAGTGCAAAAGCATGGTAAGGGCAATAGTATAACAAAAAGCCTAGAACTGACTGGCCATCAGATAATCTGCTAGTGTTCCTGATGTTCTAGAGGACATCCATAAATGACTGGAAAATACTCATAGTCCTCAGCTTGTGCCCAGATGAATTTTTTTTTTATTATTTTTAAAGATGACACAATTAGGGGTGCCTGGATATATGACTGCAGTAGCAAAGAATAATTTTCATAAACAGACAAAAGTTGCAATTAGTTGAAACCTTCCTTGTCTGTTTGTATAATATTTTTGAGCAGATGGCTTTGGCAAAGAGCTCGGATTTGCACGCCCACTTGCATTTTGCAGTGATAAAATAAAGATGGAAGACATATCTTAGGTCATCCAGTCCACTGCCCTATCAGTGAAGGATTGATCCCTGCAACACGTAAACCAGCAGCCAACTCTGTGCCATATGATGCACAGTTATCCAAACAGAAGGGATCCACAGGGAAGATCACCAGGCCTATAGAGATGGGGGTGAGATACATTAAAAAACCAGAAACGTTTACATTGGTAAAGAAAAAAATATTTACTGCAGAATTAGCCTCATGGAGAGTCAATAGTCACAAGAGAGCAAGGCTTCAGTTACAAAAATTAAATGCTTTGTAAGATAGGGATTTAAAACCTCTTACAGTAAATTGTTGATCTTGCCATCAGCGAGGCAGTGGCATCTCTGCCGCTTCCAACAGAAAAGGCAAAGGAATTAAATTCAGCCTCACAAAGTTAGATTTTTTTGCAGCCACAGTTAACTGTACAGTTTTCATGCAGCCTTCCTGATCCTGAAACATGGGCAGCTGGTAATGCTTTCACACATGGATTATGACAGACATGCATAATGGTGACTGCTCCAGATATTTCTAGAAAGTGTTTTATTCTGCTTTTTATTTACCATTTATTCAGTGCTATAGTTTGCTCTGGTTCCATTGCTGAATTTTCTTTCTTTTGTGCTGTTTGTTTCTAAAAGTTCACCCTGACAATTGTCTATGCTCAAAAGCAGGTTGGAATAACAATTTATACTGTCCCTAGCATAAAGATTTAGATTGTCCTTTTCCTTTTAGCATTTAAATACACGGCCATTCTGCAGGTCTTTTCCCAATTCATCTCCTACATAATCCATATTTAGCAGTTTTATTTACTAGAAAAACCCATACAATAATTCCTGTAAAGAAAGTTATTGGGGGGGG